>BGPT01001644.1:137521-158516 GCA_003297045.1 Symbiodinium sp. clade C Y103 | reverse complement strand
CTTCCGAAACTCGGATTGCGCAACTACGGATATTTCGCAACTAATCTTCCGCAACTACTGAAACTACAATATCTCCAGAGATTCACAGCTTCCACCTTCCACAAATTAAAGTCCTCCCAACACTCTACATTCAACAGAAATCTTTAATGTCACATCCGTCCCTTTGGAAGCCATCTTGTCACGATTCCAAGTCATTTTTTAAACCGCCCCCCCCTCCAAAGCTCTACGTTCAATAGTAGCCTTCGATGTCACAGCCTTCCCTTTGGAAGCCAGCTTGTCACGATTCCAAGTCATTTTTAAACTGGCCCCCCCCAAAGCTCTACATTCAATAGTAGTCCTCAATGTCACAGCCTTCCCTTTGGAAGCCATCGTGTCACGATCCCAAGTCATTTTTTAAACCGCCCCCCCCCAAAGCTTTACGTTCAATAGTAGCCTTCGATGTCACAGCCTTCCCTCTGGAAGCCAGCTTGTCACGATTCCAAGGCATTTTTTAAACCGCCCCCACCCCAAAGCTCTACGTTCAATAGTAGCCTTCGATGTCATANTACGTTCAATAGTAGTCTTCGATGTCACAGCCTTCCCTCTGGAAGCCATCTTGTCACGATTCCAAGTCATTTTTTAAACCGCCCCCCCCAAAGCTCTACGTTCAATAGTAGTCTTCGATGTCACAGCCTTCCCTTTGGAAGCCATCTTGTCAAGTGAAACGACTCCTGAAGTCATGGGAGCGACTGTGAAACGGCTGCTCAAGCCACAAAAGCGTGAACAAACGGCATTGGAAGATATGAAAAAAATAGGACCTGGTGCGCGCAGCANAAAAGCGTGAACAAACGGCATTGGAAGATATGAAAAAAATAGGACCTGGTGCGCGCAGCAGTTGCACTTGGCAAGTTTCCCAATACTACTTTTTAGTTTGCAAATATCTGTTTCACAATACATCGGCCTAGTTAGTTTCACAATAGAACTTTCTTGTTTCACAATACAACTGGTTCATTGCCAAATACAAGTTTCTAAATACAACTTCGCAGTTTCAAAATACAACTGTCCNTTTCACAATACAACTGTTCAGTTTCAAAATCGCAGTTTCAAAATACAACTGTCCAGTTTCAAAATACAACTGTTCAGTTTCAAAATACAACCGTACCCTTAGAAGGCCCATAGTTGGGAAAATCCCAGATTTCATGATTTCGAGGCTTGCGGGTTTGATTGCCAGAGCGTACCAGTTATAGTTTATAATCCCATCCCTCTAATATTCAATAACTATCAATAACTCATAAATGGACCCAAATTTGTGTAGATCCCCGGCTAAACTATAGTTTCTGGGGGGCGGTTTGATATGAACAGGGGAAGGGACTAAGTGGAGGTAGGGTTGGGAAGGTACTTGTGCATGATTGGGTACTTGTGACTCACTGAAACTAATTTGGGTGAGTCCTGAAAGAGTAGGGTGTGGTCTGCATGAAACAACCCGCAGAGAAGACAGACCCAAACAGCCATTTCGTGGGGCAACAGAGACAGGAAACACATGGTGACTGATGGTACAGATCTACTTGGGATTACACCAACTGACTCCTACGGGTGCGTCTGAAAATAGGGTATCATCATCATCATCATCATCATCATCATCATCATCATCATCATCGACGGCGCTCTGACAAATGCGTGTGTCACGGCCGAGCAGGTGGCAGCTTTGCAACCACGGTGTGAACCCCTAACAACCCCTAGANAGACCTGGACGACGCCAGCATGAAATTGCTGGCAACGTCGCCGCTGAAGAAAAGGAAGAACCCGTAGCCCGACTGCGTTGCACAGTCTACGGCTTGCGACCCTCCCACCCCAACCCTGCTATGCAGCTCTTGTACGTAGCTGCGTCTCACATCCTTGACTTCACCCACTCTGCTTCATTCACTTGCAGCCAAAGGTGGTCTGATCATTGCACAGGCAAATCATGCCGACTAGGCATCTCCCACAATTTTGGTCAACTGGTCGACCAACTCCTACAGCTCACGCTCATTGCCAGAGCAAGGGGCAGTCCCGTGCTTGATCTTGCCACCGGCCTTTTGCATAGTGCGTAGCAGGGCATCAAGGACCCTCTTGCATACCACCACTGACAGCGAAGTGCACTTTGCTCATGAAAATAGGGTACACTGGTATACCCATCAAACAACCTCATTTCAATGGGAAATAGAATGAGCCGTCAAATCTGGGGCACCCAATTAGAAGACCTACATATCATTACCTGTCCCATTGAATCCGCATTGTATTCCATTCGGACAAAGCCCTTGAATTCCCATGCTTGATCAGTTTCGTTGGATACATTCCCTCAATCTGATGACGCACATATTGTTTTGTAGCACAAGAATTGTGCGTAGGAACATGAGAAGATTCGATGCCGAATGCCGAAGGCCGCATGCCACATTGTCGGCCAGCGGCTATGCCCGTACCACAACATGATCGCGCTCATGAATGTCACGCAGGACAGCTCAGATTCAAGAGCAGACACAGGCCGAGCGCTGTTCCACATGGGGACACAGACACAGACATCAACCGACATCATCAAGAACATTGACCAATTCTTGGCGAGTTGCAGGATCGAAGAGACGCCAGTACAGACGGCGCCATCACACTCAGAAACATCGAAAGTCTGTCTCCGCGCCATAAGCGCAAAGCTCACGAGCCGTCTAGGTTTCAGCTCCGTGCTCATCGCGCGACTGGCTCGATGGGACCGTCACACGATCCTTGGCACCTTGGACGACGCCCTCCAGGCTCAAGCCAATGCGATCCAAGACAGGCTTTCAGAACGTACGATTAACATGTTGCCCCGGAAAGAATATAGTGGAAGTTGGGTGTTGGATTCTTTTTTGCGCTCCCAGAAAAAGGATCCAGGAACCGCCGCAGGATTATGATTACACCATATTTGCCGCATTTTTTCTAGGTCTAGGTCCTAGATCCTTTTTGGCCGGCCTTGAAAATGAAATGGGGATCTCTTCAAGCTTTCCACCTTTGAGCCTGCATGAGGCTCCCAAAGCACCGGCGAAAAAACGAAAAAAGGGTCCTGAGTGGCACGTTCCAGAGCTTGCTGAGCGCAGACGGGCAACAGAGATTCCCGACAATGCGCCCGCTGAGATGTGTGAAGATTCGAGTTCTTCTTCTAGCTCCAGTAGCTCAGATTCCAGTTGGGAATCTGGTGCCCTTTTGCAGCGGCAGAGGAAAACATGCCGGAACAGCCGGCACTTTTCTAAAGCCAAATTAAAGGGCACGGACTCCTGTCAAAGGCAGAAAAGTCACGAGCCAAAAAAAAATTCAATGGGGAGAGGCCGGGACAGGGTATGAGCACCGATCCTTCTTCCATCTGCCCCAAAATGTGTTCTAGCCCCAACCACCTTGATATCTAACATGTACGCATCATGCACCCCCAATCCTTTTTCCCCACCTCCGTTCAGAACGCGCGTTCAGAACGCAGCTTTCGGCGTTCGGCGGGCGAAGCGTTCTAAGTTTCTGCATCTCAAAGATTTTCCTATAGGCAATCTTTTTCCTATAATCATTTCCTTTTCTTGAAACTTCCGCCCCGCGCCCGGGCACTACCTGGTGCATCCTAATTATAGTCTCCCCAGTATATCCCCATTGTATTCCCATTTTATCCTCCTAAACCATGACGGCTAAACGCTCTCGATTTCCGCCCAGTTCGAGATGGAGCATGGCAGGGGCAGTGCGGGCGCCATGAAAATCGGGTGGTGATGGATCAAATCTTGGAACTGGCCTTGGAACATGGGAAATGATCGGACTTTTCTGGGTTTTTGGGGAAAGAAATCATGATTCTAAGTTTGGATCTGATTCGGGATATTTTTAATACGAACGATGAAAATGATGATTACATAATGAGAAATTACAAGAGTAAATGTGAATTATAGTGACTTTTTTGTGACGTCGCTGGAATTCACCTCATTGTGACCTCACTGGACACATGATTCGTAAGGGGAATCATCCCAATACAACCATATGTCAGGCTAGATGAATACTATAATTTGCCAGTATAACACGATCACCAGATGAAAATGATGGGAAATGATAGAAAAAATTAGGGAAGGAACCAATGTAATGTAATATCTGTTGAGGATATGGTAGCAAAATCATCGAATACATCTAGATGAATTATGACTTGCTCACTGCCACGTCATTGGAATGATGACTAGTATAGGGAATCATCAAGAAAAAAATCATTTCAGGTTAGTGAGTTCGTATACTTGATCCAGATCCAATGATTCTGGGGGCTGAGGTGGATCTCTAGAGTTTCATTGGGGATTATTCAACATGCCTCCGGGGATTCTGTTTTGAGATCCTGGAGTGGATAGGATTTCCACCTCTTTCCAGTTACCAACGTTTCAGCGTGGCCACCTGTGATCATTTGAAGCATTCGCCTACATGTTTGTCGGCCAACATGACCCAGTTTTATGTTCTTTCGGTTTTTTTCCAATATCCGAAATGAACCATATCCAAAAGTACTGGTCCTCATCTCAATCCAAATCTCTGACATTAGCTTTGATTTATATCTAAAGACTGGTCATGTCATATCTATATATAATATACATATCTATATAATCCAAATATATGACATTATCTGAATATTTCATGAACACCTCTAGGTTCCTTCGTGTGTTTATTCCAACCTCCTCCCCATGGTTGGGTAAAAACAACGGGCTGAAAGCCGCCGCAGCTGGCCCCCGAGGCAGAGGTGTGCGAGCGCAGACCTGGGATGCCAGCGCCAATCCAGGTCAATGGTGCGGGCAGAGGTGGTGGTTGAGGTTTCTTGGATGGTTTACCCTAGGGTAAATGTGGAAAATGAGAATTTTTGAATTGGGAAATCACCATCAATCATCGACAAAAATGGGATTTTCATGGATTTTCCATAGATGATCATAGATATACCTGGGAAATCCCAGCAATTAATTGGATTATTACTAGACTATTGCTACCCATCAAAAAGGGATACCCTAGGGATCCCTAGGGTAATTTGTTACAAAAAAATGTGGAAAACCCGATGGTTTCCCTATGACAATCATCTAGAAATAGTGGAACATATATAGCCTATATAGCTATTTTGTTTTTCAAATAACAAAACGGTAAATCATCGAATTATTTCTCGGCCTCCTTACTTTAAAGAAACCGTAAATCATCGAACTATTGCTGGGCCATCCACACCGTAATGGGGAATTGAAAACAACAAACATGGGAGATCATGGAACACCATGGGATGTAATCAATATGAGTACTATTATTTGTACTATTAGTACTACTATACCAGCCGTATTTGGGATGATGATGGTCGCAAGTGCTGAAGATGTTTTGGACGGATTGAAACCAACCACGGCATGTCTATGGCTACAATTTCAAAAGCAATGGCAACGTTGAACCATGAGAATCCTGACCCCTGGTGCGAAACCAGACGTATCCTCCGGTAATCAAACATGGCAATGGAAAATCATCCGTTTAGTTCGATGATTTTCCCATAAAAAACTTTCATTGAGTTCAGGAGTTTCCGGTTTCCCAGCTAGCCATGTCTGATTACCTGAGGGTACTTAGCTTCAAAATTTAAGCCTTGGATGTTTGACTTTCTCTTGGGGCCGCCACACCGCAGAAAGCTGGGCGAGACGGGAGTGACCGCTGGCCATGACCCTCTGGGCCATGCGGCTTAAACGGGGCCTCCAAGGAACCCACTTTCTGTTAGGGTCAGCTTGTTGGGCACATCCAAAATACGGAAGGATGAACATTGCAAGAACCGAATTATTTGAGTCCCTGGATCTTAAAGTTTGTGTTGATTTGATCAAAGGTTTCAAAGGTTTCCTGAAGGCTCGTAGAAGGAATCGTTTCTGCCTTGAATTGTTTCTTACTCAGTGGAGCAGCGACCAAAGCTTCAACGTGGCATCAATCCCGAAGCTTCCGATGTTGGTTCGTGACCTTTGCTGCCAGATCAGCATGCTTAAGAGTAGTGGGTGAAGGTGCATGATTGTATGTAGATTATGTAGATTATGTAGATTATGTAGATTATGTATATACATGTGAGTCGGAAGCCATGAGCAGACCATGTGCCCCCGCAACATTTCCAAAGGTCACGAATTGAATGCCCACCCCAAATAGGGTTGGTGCCAAGAGCAGCAATTCTTTTGCGCGCGATGTGAGAGCAAAGGATCTCAAAGTGGAGCAGCGACCAACTGGACATGCTTTGCTGATATTTATTGAAATCAAAACATCTTGATGTTTCAAGCTTCTTGACCAAACAAAATGGATATGTTTAAACCAACAAGACTGGACTTCTTAAAGCAACAACCGCGGATTTTCACCCAAGAAACATGGTGATCTCAAGAATATTGATGGAGATCTCAGGTTGATATCCATGGTTGTAACACTTAACGTAACCGGCCCCAGCTTTCAACGTTTCATGGGGAACATATGTACCCTTCTGGTAATTCAACATGTGGAACATGGCCTATTCATAGGTGATTTGCCAACAATGGGTATTGAAAAAATAGCTAAGTCTTCAGGACCAAAAGGTACCATAAACACGAGAATTGGAGCCCGACTCTTAGCCTCGACTAACAGTTTGCGAAAAGCACCATTTTCAATAGGTAAATCATATTAAATCATCTATGAATGGACCATTTTCCATGGCTATGTTGAATTACCAGAGAGTAATGAGTCGGCAATGTGATCATTTGTCAACAGCTTTTGGACTATCGGTTGAGGGGATTCGATGTGAAAACCTGTGGATTCCAGGTGAATGCTCTTTCGAGGAATTTCATCAGACAACATCCGCTGCAAGTTTCCATAAATTGGGGGCAAATCCCGAAATTTGTGGACAACACACTTTTTCTTATCGCGTTTTATTCCCAATGTGGTTGGTTGAGATGACTACAGCCACAAACATCAGTCGATAGTCGAGCAGTCGAGGGGTGTAAGAGTCAGCCCTCCAGTGTGTCAGTGACTGTCGCTGCCCAAGACGCGCGTCTTGTTGCCGAGGCGAAGAACTTGTTGAATATTGACCTTCACATAAAGTCAATCCCACAAAGTTTCTTACAGTCACTCTTTTTGGAATATCGGAAGACATCATTGTAAATAGGCTTCTCGTCAACTAACCTTGAAAGGTATATGTATGTTAGTTTTATAATCACTGGCTTGAAATGTTTTGTGTCTTTTTTTTGCAACATTAGATTTTTCCAAGTTTTCCGTTTTGGATCAGCTTGCTTCTACTGTAGCTTCATTCTGTAGATGATTTTGTACGCTCATTGTTGTGTTTTGTTTCTGTGTTACAAGCAATTTTGTATAGACATATGAACATTTTAATTGTTAACATTTTCATTTGTTTTTGTGCTTCTTATCAGTCATGAAAACCAATCTTTGGATTCAATATGTACGTGTACATATGTATATATATATATATACATATACATGCACATATATCACTTGCAGTTGAGGTGTATATGTATATGTACACATACATACACAAAAAACATGACAAGCGTTTCAATTTAGGACATGTTCACACATCAGGATCTGCCTTCACTTTTTGGTTTGAGAACCAGACCTATGAGTTCAACATTTATATCTATTTTCAAAAAGACCTTACAATCATATATATATATACATATGACATATGTGTTCAGACTCCATTTGAAATCGGCAAGTGGACGGGGCACTTGAAACATCATTTGGCTGGTTCTTGGTTCGGTCCATTTGGTCTCTCAGAGTCTTGACACATTTTGCTGGAGTGACCCGGACTTCAAGAATCCTCCATTTGGCATCGGGGAGTTAGTTGCGGGCCCAAATCACCCTTAAAGGGAGATGAAGGGGGCCATCACATCGCAACAAAGGCGAGAGGAAAGAGGACTAGATGTAGCCTTGCAATGCAGAATCATCATCCATCAAAATAGAACTGGTTGGGGAATTCAAGATTTGCTTTTTTTCAACCATATTTGGGATAATTGGTTGAGATGACAATGGAAATGGTGTTTAGAATCTTGGGCTATGTGAACATGATGATCATGATGGCTTTGGGTTGCCAAATCTGTTTGCTGGTCACCAACAAAGGTTAGTAAATCAAGCACCTGGGAGTATCCTGCTAGCAATTAGACGATTTTGGAGACGTTTCTTTTCCAGGAGTTGGTTTGACATCCCATTTGAGCAGTTTCAAAGCAGTTCTACTACCCAAGGACTAGCTGGACTATCAGAATCCATGAGCTGGGAATCCACATTGATATATACCGCATATCCCATTTGAGTGTCTTGGTACCCCTGCGGTTGGTCGTGAGCTTCAACCATCAGCCATCAGCTGGCTCACGGGAGTCGATTTCTATGAAAACTTGCAGATGCACATGCCATCAAATCGTTGCTGATTCACCTGAAACCCACATTTGGTTGCACCATGCCGACATGAATGTCCTTCTCCAGAAGCCCAGATGTTGGAGAACACTTGCGATTTCTACAGATGTATTCAACTCTCTTACTCTTCAGCAACTCTAGTGATGCAAATCAACAAGAACTGATTGAATTTGAAGTATCATTTCAATCATATAGCAATTTCAACTCACAGTCAGACGTTTTGTTCCTGTAACCTTCGGATGGTTGCGGTGGGTTTGCCAGCCGAAGCGGCGACTTCGGGTGGTCGGATCAAGAAGAAGTCCGCGGCAAGTTCTCCTCGGAGAGTTCGCGGCGGCGTCGAAGAGGGGATGGCGGGATCATCCACGACGATCACCTGGAAGGAGCGGTCGTTGTGGGGGGAGGGATTCATCTTGGGTGTTGGACATGGTGGAAAAAAAAACGACACATCTTTTTTGTGACGTCTTTAGTCAGTCTGAGAATAATAGAGTAGAAAAGATGGATCCATTGGTTTGTCATGGATTTTTTCACATTTTGTCATGGTGATGTGGATCTGTGCCCAGGATGCCTTCTGCTGCTGGTCCAAGTTGATGACGGGCCGAGCGTGGGGAACACCCAGAGACCTTTGTGAAAGATGGTGGAACGGGTTGGTCCCAAGGAAGGTGACCATGGATATGGTGGAGACTGATGATCGAGATGGGAATCATATTTTTGGATCATCAATTATATATGGGATAATATTTTCCATCAATTTTTGGAAAATCATAGTTTTTGGAAAGTCAAAATCAGAGGAAACTGGCGATGTTGATTCATTTGTTGGGTGCGTGACCGGCCCACTTTGTGGAATCCCAAATGAGTTGACCCATGCCCAACAGTTCGACATCTCCTGCCCAGCACGCTGGTCATGCTACATGAGCAATACGGAAAATTCAAAAGCCCTGTTGGTTGATATAGAATCCATTATAATCCCATATATATATATATATACATATTGATGGATTATAACAATGTGATTATAATCATCATGCATTACAATCCCATTGTATATTTTGAGTAGTGGTTGATGATTATAATCCATGATAATCCCATATAATGTGGTAGACCCAATGCCAGAAACCATTCCTAGTAATACCAGAAATGGGTGGTAAATACCATCCCCAAATGATAGGGTTTATGGCATTGGGTTGAACACATTAGTCATTAGTAATCCATAGCAACCCCCATTTTCTTGGGTACGGTAGTATAGTAATCAACCCACAATATAGGGACAATCATGATCCCTGAGCTCCGGGAATCCCGTTGCCAACAAATGTGTCAAGCAAGGACGGTGGATGGCCCGGTAGGTGAATACCTCCAGCTGAATGGTCCCTGTCGTTCGACATCCCGAGTATCACCTGTTTTTGTTCATACTCGCATGATTTTGGGGTTCACACTTGGTAGGAACACTGTCATGAAAGCATATGAAAGCCCTCGATTGGGCCAGTTTGGAACTCCGGTGAATTAACCTTGAAATTTTCAGATGCTGAACATATCCGACAATCCGGCGTGTTTTGCGCGCAGTGTATCATCCGAATGAGGTGTTGCTTTTGGAACGTAGTATGCTGCCCCTGCGTTCTTTGCATTTGGTCCTGCAGCATCTATTGCCTCGGGCCCCAATTGGGAGCTTGAGCGGAGCCGGTGTCATTTGTGGCATGCTTGGTCATGGCAAATTGAGGATTGGGCAACGTTTCAGATCCAGAGAGTCACAGAGTTTGGGTGAGTTTTTAGGTCACGCACATTTATCATCAGAACGATGTGGGTATGCCTCATTTTACAAAACGTATCAGCCACTCTTTGGGTCTTACCTTGGTATGTTGCCGCGATCAACCCACCTTTCTCATATCATGGCTGGATATTTTTAGGTCCTTAGAGGTGAAGACCCTTAGGTGATGCCAGTTTTCTGTCAAGATGCATCACCGTACTGTGGAGGGTTGAAATTTGCACGAATCAAAGATGATATTTGCGAGATTCCCTTTGGCATCCTTGTATTTTGTTGTGTTCCATCCGATTCTATCCCAGATGGCAATCGCTATACGCGGTATTTGCACCCCAAAAATTGGACAGTCTGGTTTGTCCATGGACAGCCTCACTAGAAATCAGGACTTTCCAAAGCATCCAATGGTTTGGACCTCGCCCTGCTGGTTGGGGGTATTACCTCAGCCAATCTTTTCGCCTAGGCTGCGGATGTCTCCGGGTCTACATGAATCGTGGACTCTACAAGTTCTGCTGCTGCCTCTGTCGCGCCTTCAACTGCTGCTGGATGTACACAGACAAGGCATGGCGATTGGGACGTCTTGGCGCGCCTAGGACTTCACCGGCAAAACAGGGAATTATAAATTCACGGGCCAAAAAAGGGATGTTGATCCATATTCAAATAGTGTTTATTAATATCAATAAATATAATTTGATTTATGCATTTCCGGGGGTCAAAATATGCCAGAAATGCGGGTCTGACTTTGGAGGGATGCATAGACCCATCTAGAATTGGGGTACTGTAAGTACCAGAAAAAAGACTATGTGAGTGAGGATTGAGAACCCCCCCAAAATGGAGGTTTTGCAAACCTAAAGTGGGCCAACAAGAAACGTAGAGATATGATATGCAGTCCGCAAGGATGACACACATGCAAATCCGTGTACATCCAACAATGAACATGGGTTTGTCTGAAAATAGGGTATCCCTAAATCCATGCGTCAGTCATATTTTTCCCTATGAAATGGCTATCATTGGGGCTATACCCCATTTTCAGACAAAACCCATGGTTAATGGGAAAATTTACAGCAACCCCTTATATTTCATGGGAAAATCTATGGTTTCCTGTAGATTTTCCCTTAAACCAATCCAGTGAACATCAATGAACCGCCAATTTTTCCCTGGTTCTACCGGACATCACGGAGACCTCCAGGGAAATCACCAACCTGTCCAGGACTTCCCCCCTGAACAAGCATCCCTGGGCGACGTTAAGGGCGACAGCGCCGGCGACGAAGGACGCAGAAATGGGCACCCCCCCAAAATTTGCCATTTTTCACGGGGAAAATGATGAAAATCAAGTGGAATTATAGAATATTTATAGGGATTTACCATGTGAATTCATAGAAATGCGATGACACACTAGAAAAATGCGGATGGAACTTCGAGTTTTTCCTGAGAATCTTGGTTGAAACTCTAGAAGAATGACGCTCGTTTCTTACAGGCTTGGTGGAAGTGGCAAGTGGACATGGACTTCTTTGTTTTTTTTGCAGTGAAAACACATCGCAAATGAGAATGTATACAGATGGTAAGGGGGACCAGTGCCAGGACCGTTGGAATAGTACAAATCATATGCCCACCGATCACGGGTATACTACCAAAGTTTGAGGGGAAAATTAGCTACCCAAAGTGGATGTTATGGCGATGTCCAGCAATAAAAAGTTCAGCGAATTGAACCGTGATGTGTTTTTCGGCCAGGACGCCAGTTTGCCGGGAAGGTGACGTGGGTCAGGCGAGAGAAGCTGAAGCATTAAACATTGAGAACACCGTGAGATGCTGTGGTATCTTGTGGTATCCCGGGCCTTTCAACATTTTGGGAGTGACCACGAGTTTGCTTCTAAGATCTTCTGAGGACCTATTTTGATCCATTTTGTAAAACCTGATGTATACAAAATCCGACATTTTCCCATTCTTTTTCCGACAATTTCCCACATTTTCCCATCACTTTCCAAGATCTTCACACCCCCTGGAATTGGTGCAGGGGAGGCAAGTTCCCAGTCACGAAGGACGAGAAGGACCGGTCTTGGGAACGATGCAGTACTCATTGTTCTTATCATAACCCTTCTGCTGCTGCTGCTGTTGTTGTGGTTGTGGTTGTGGTTGTGGTTGTTGGTTGTGGTTGTGGTTGTGGTTGTGGTTGTGGTTGTTGGTGTTGTTGTTGTTGTTGTTGTTGTTGTTGTTGTTGTTGTTGGACACATCATAGCAGTACTGAAATTCGCAATACTCAAAAAGCATTTGGCTTTGTCTGAAAAAAGGTATACATTATATAACCCATTCCATCCACTGGTTAATCATCATTTTCACCGTCAAAGATGCTAATTTGGTGGCATACCACATTTAGTGAGTCCCCAATTCAGAGGGTCATCCCATTTGTAAGTAGGCAATAACCAGAGTTGCTAACCACTTCACGATCTGTCGGATGATCCTCCCAGTGTCAGGGACGCAAGCGCCACATGCAGCTCTTCAGCTCGGAAATCGACAGCCGCGACATTTGCCAAGGCAGGGGTCACCCAGTGGGGGCTGAGGTCGGTGAAAGAAAATGATGACCCCAAAAGCACCAAAATGGGTCAATCTTAGGAGGAAAATAGGGCCCAGTTTCTAGAACCCCCCTCTTTATTCAACATGCAACATCATGCAACCCCGATTCCTTGGGGCTTGGAAGATGATTTGCTTACTGATCATGGCCATTTTGGGGTTCCATATGATGAATTTGCGGGCTCACCAGGGTGAAAAGGATGGGAATCTCCGCATGTATCAACTTCCAGCCAGCTTTTGTACAAGGCCCCCCCCAGTTATATACAAGTTGGTTTATCAACCCCATTGACTATGTCGTTATATCCCCCATAGACCCAAACGTTAACCAAGTGATGTGGATCAACTGAGCTATCGTAAACGGGGTTCTGACTGTGTAGGTCTCTCCCAACGCACCAGATGCCGAGGAGCGTTGGGGGACTGCTGGCTGCTAGCAGCGATCGCCTGTTTGGCGGAGCACGACGGTGCTATCCAAGCCGTTTTCAGGACAGGGTTGGTGGGCAATGCGCACGGGGGAGGAGGTTTGGGGGACTTTAGGGGACAGAAAGAAGGGTAAGACAACCATGGGAGAGATTCTATGGGTGGATTTTATGGGAGTCGCACCTAAGCCTAAGCGCTGTTGTAAAGAAAGATTTGGAGAAACGGCAGCAGATGAAGGTTTGGCTCTGGAAGGTTCATGCCCTACCTTGGATCGCTGGCTTTCGTTGAATCTGGGCACTTTCACTTCTCACCTCCCCTACTACCAGCTTTCAAGCATTTTTCAAGACGGTGAATTTTGGATGCTAAGAAAAGTTTCCCTACAAGGTGGACCCCCAAAGTTATGAATTGGTTTATAACCCCTATTGACTATTTATAGTCCATTCAAACCTGAGTTCACCAAGTTCTGAAGCAACTTGGCTATCGTAAACTTGGGCCATCTTGAGATGCCATGCCCAGCCACGCTTTTTTCGAGGACCAAAGAGGTCAACCCCAGGGGGAAGTACGTCTTGCGACTCTATGATGGAGCCAAGGAGAGGGTGTGGGGTTTCAAGGACATCAACAGAGATTGAAAAAACAGAGTGGGGGAATTCAATGGATGGGTGATACAGGAAACCATGGGTTTTCACAAAAAAAAGGTTGTAGTGGCTTCCTGTAGATTTTCCCTTAAGACTATTCAACCAGGAATTGAACAGAACAGAAGAACTTTTTTCGGGACGGGCATTGGGATATGAGTCTTATATCCAGCATCATTGACAGACTTGTTAGTTGAAAACCAAGTGAACGGATACATCATTCCACATCAGGGTCAACCTCATAAATCCCAAAACCTCACAAGGATGCACATCCACCTAATACAGTCTAGTGATTAGATATGGCGCTGGGACCCTTTGGTTTTTCGGCGACCATGGTGAAGAAATGGCTTCACACGGAGCCTTTTCCATTTCCGGGTGGGATTGTTGCGTGGTAAGAAAAGTCATCCATCACAGCTCTGGTCCGCTCTAAGCGTGTGTCCCTCAGCTTTCTCTTCAAGAAAGAGGGGAGAAAACCCGCAGAAGCTCAAGAAACCGCTGTGGAGGTGTGACCAATCGAAACTGGCAGAAAACTGAGATCATGCCTCAAGATGAGCATAGGTGCCTAGCTAAGCCTAAGGTGGGTGGCCAAGCACAAGCCACACACTCCAGACACCTGGAATGGTCTCAGTCCAAACCAACATAGCTGTGGGGTATGTCAGGCTACCTACCGGCTTTTCACCTCCAAAAAGGAACCGGGTACAGAAGACAATGAGATTCTTTTCTACCCAAAGGTAGCTTGCCAGGGAACAACAGCTGACACCGGCCATCCATATTTTCCGCGTGCGCCATGATGCGTGCGTCAAGATGGCTGGTCATTTTGATCTGTGCTGGACACACCCCAAGTTTGGCACAGGACACGCTGGGACCCCAGCTGAGATGCTTTGGTTGGGCCATTTGGAGATGAAAAAAATGAACAAAGCCTATGGATCCAAATACGCCCTGAGAAGTTACTCAACTCCCCGAATTCATACTCCAAGTACTTCCCCAGGAGGTATGTAGTTGGATTCATAGGGATAGATGATCTAATTAAGTTGATGGTAGATATCCCAACTATCCCATGACTGAATATCTCTATTTCATGCTTATACATCCTTGTTGATCTCGACCTCATCTATTTCGACTTCCCAACCCTTCGACTCTGCTGCCCAAGGCACCTGCTCCGAGGGCCTTTTGACCCCTCCGCCTCCGAAAAAACGAGGCGTTCCCGGTCGTTTTTCTTGTTTGGGGTCTGGCGACCTAGATCTTCAGGGTTTTACCATGCTTCACCATTTGTTCTTGTAAGTAAGAATGATGATTGTTATAATTTCCATGATTATTGTGTTTATAAATAGTCTGATTATTTACTTATTAAAAGGACTATTACTATTATGGTTCATATCATTATTTCTACTGTATATGTTCTAAACACCACCAAACGGTTTGTAGTCTTTGATAACCAAAAACGGCAATCCACCGAACTGATCACTGATGAAGTGGCATGGTCAGAGGTCCTCAGCTGTTTCCCCATTTTGGCAGGGTCAAAACATCACTTTAACTTGCAATCCAACCCTTGCCCCTAAGGTGATGTTGAAAGATTTGAAGATAAACACCCAGACCTGGGTTTGTCCTGGGTCGTTTGTCCAGGCTGGAAGATTCAGAGCCGGCTGCGGTCGATCTGCTACAGTGCCTGGATGCGGATGATTTGGGGAGTCTTCCAATTTGTCATCCGAAAGAAAAGGGGATTATTTATTTTGTCGGAGATATTTCTGTTCGTTTCTTCGAATCTCCTTTTTTGGCCGGTTTCTTGAGTTGGAAAGTTATCCCTTTTGAAAAGGATGGACACTGGTGGCCTCTTGTTGGGCTTGTATTTGCAGACAATGAGGTGAGTGACTGGCTTCGGGATGCTTTAGGTGTCCCCATTTTTCGTTTGAAACGTACGTTTTTGCAATGTGGCCGATTGGTTTTTGTCTCCTTTTGTGGCTGCGACTGGACCAGTTTGTCCCCCTTCTTGTGGCTGTTTGGCGACGGAGGATTCCCCATGTCTCTCATCGGTCCCAGGATTGACCAGGATGTTTGATTCAACATTGCTTGACAAACTCTGAGTTTGGTTCACCCTTTCGGCTTGTCACATCTTTTCACGTATTTTCACATCTGTTCGCATTCGGAGATGAAGAGACAGGATGTATTCCATCTGCCAAGGAGCGACGATTTCCCCGAGGAGATTCCGGGGAAGACACATGCCAGGTTGAACATCACATTCTACCGGTGGCTCCTTGTTCCGTCTAGCTGCAGGGCACAATGAATCACTGATTCTGAGGGAAGATTGGCAGGACTAAAGGACACATGCCTTCCCATGCTATGGCTGTGGGATTTATACAAGTTTCGCCATTTTCTTATTTATCCTGGCACGGGAGCCAGATTCTTGCTGAACTATGGATATGATATATATATATATATATGATATATATATATATATGATATAATATAATATGATATATATAGTATAATATAATATAATATAATATAATATAATATAATATAATATAATATAATATAATATAATATAATATAATATATAATATATAATATAATATATAATATATAATATAATATAATATATAATATAATATAATATAGTATAGTATAGTATAGTATGATATAATAGATAATAGATAATAGATAATAGATAATAGATAATATAATATAATGTAATGTAATGTAATGTCATGTAATATAACATAATATAATATAATATGATATAATATGATATAATATGATATATAATTTAATATATAATATAATATATAATTTAATATATAATATAATATATAATATAATATACAACATAATATAATATAATATAATATATAATATAATATAATATAATATATAATATAATATAATATAATATAATATAATATAATATAGTATAGTATAGTATAGTATGATATAATAGATAATAGATAATAGATAATAGATAATAGATAATAGATAATATAATATAATGTAATGTAATGTAATGTCATGTAATATAACATAATATAATATAATATGAAATATAACATAATATAATATAATATGATATAATATGATATAATACAATATGATATAATATAATATGATATAATGTAATATGACATATTATATATAAGATAATATGATATATATATATATATAATGATAATATCTATATATATATATATACATATGTATCCAGCAATCAACTTTTCACAGAAATACATATCAATACAACCCCCACAAATTGATCAACAAAGAAGGATGGCATTCAGATTTCGGATGATTGTTGAGCCTAGACTGAGTTTTAGGCAGACCTTTCAACATCCCAGGCTTTGGTGGCCAGCAATTCTTTACCTCTTTTGGAGCATGGCACATGTCTCGTGGCACAAAGGCTGACTGGACTTGGATGCCTTGGGGCAAGCCAAACGGAACCCCAAAGGAGCAACCAGAGTTTGGTTTGTTTGTATGCGTAAGCCTCGCAAAATATGAGGGTCAGTATATTTTTGAACCATAGCCGGTGGGAAAACTATGGCGAAGCTCTCTGTTTTCTTGGCCGAATTTGACAGCGAAACCTGCCCAGTGACCCCGTCGCCCACTGCCGAGGTTTGTGATATCCACTTCGTGCGCACCATTGAGGTGGGGTATACGCATTGGATGCGGCCCACGGGGCCCAGTTGCAACACCAAAGATTTGGCGGACAACCCCTCCAAAATCATCATGTCTGTTTGCAAAATCTTTTTCCAACCTCATTATCTTCTATGACATCGAGGTTGTTCGCATGAACACCTGCTGGAATTTCCCGGGTTTCCTGACATTTTTCCAGTAAAGTGGTTGGAGGTAATTTGCGAGCGCTTCCACATCCCTGATGATGTGGCGGGTGCGACGCTGATGGCCCTAGGATGCAACGGTGGGGGACCTGAGCTGGGAGTTGGGGGGAGCTGTCAGGTGGCAAGAACCCACCATTCTTGGAGTTTCACTGCCAACACTCCCCCAACACATCGAAGATCAATCAAAATCCATCCATACTCCATGCCTTCTTGGGGCTGCTTCCCACTTAGTACATGGGTTGTTTCGAATATCCCCAGTTTTTTTTTATGGTTTACAAACCACATACGATCCGTGAGATGCACATGTTCCCTATATCCAGCCATCCACAGGCCCTGAACTCGCCCTGAACATGATCAACATCTGGCAGCCCAGCAGCATCGGCGTGGGCGCCGTGGTGGGCGGCGAGGTCTTCAACGTGCTGGTGATTATCGGCACGGCGGTGCTGGCGACGCCGGACGAGTACATGCCGCTGAAGCTCAGCAAGTTGTCCTTCTGCAGGGACCGGAGGGCTGCTGAGTTCGAGTTCGAATTCTATTTAGGTGGAATTGATATCCTTCTGCAGCAATTTTCATGGGAAAATGAGGATAGACCATGAAATTTGGGTGCCATGTTTTCAGACAAACCCGGCAAAACCCCTAGGGATGACGGAAATGCGTGTTGATGTGGCGATTGAGTACGCAAAGCATGAAGGCAACGGTCTTGTGGCCAAACATCAATTTCAGTTGCTTAGGCTTAGAATTCCCTTTGCAACCGTTTCTGTTCTCGACATCTCCTGTGCAGGACATCTTTTTCTACGTGGCCTCAGTCCTGCTACTTTTCGTGGCCCTGCGTGATGGCACCGTGACCCGGGAAGATGCACTGATGCTGTGGCTGGACGGAATGGTGGTTTTTGTAGGTTGTCCTGCATGATGCAACGCTATGGTAGAAGAGGATGTGAGTTTCATGTCTTTTCCCAACTGCGTTAGCTAAGGGTTCTCAGGTCAGAAGGTTGGGTGCCACTTCTGGTGTGGGTTGCGGGAGGTTCCCTCCGTTGCAGTGTTGTGGTTCCAGTGTGGTGGTTCTGGCCGTTCCGCTTTGGGTTCTGGGATGGTTCCTGTGGTTTCCAGCATGGTTCCGTATGGTTCTGTAGGTTTTCTATTTCAACATGTTTGACAGTCATTGTTTGTAAATTACCGGTTGAGACTTGATAGGTGTTTCACTGGTTGCTGTCACCCTTTCCCTACCTTTGTTGTTACCAAAACGATGATGAGGTTGCGGTTCACACTACCAACTCCAGGTTGATGGGTCGCCATGCAACAGCATGCTGATCACCCCAACTCTAGGGCCGCATGGCCGGCGAGCCCCGAGGCTCTTCGGAGGCTTTTGCTACATCATGGCAGTGATCTATCTGCGAAGGACGGGCCAGAATGGGGCAGCAGGGGGGCCTATACTCGTGCGCGTTGATATTTGTTCTGTTATGTCATGTTGAGGAAACATCATGGTCAATGGACATCATGTTGGTAAATCACACCAAGTGATCTTATTCAAAGTACCAATGAGATCAACATATGGTAAGTCAATGTTTTAATGATGAGCAGTGCTCATCATGATATCTATAACTTAACCATTATTATTGATCATATTCAAACCACTTAATCATTTCGAACCAAAAAATAGGATGGGATGGAACACCTCTCGATTGGTTCACTGCCTCTGCGCAGGATCACCAACTGGATGTTCACATCCAATGGCTGCTTAACAACGTTGGTGGTTAGCTGTATGGACCCTCGAAACGGTGGTTTGGTTTGTTTTCCGAGACAACCTACGGTCATCCAACGTGGCTGGCAGGGAAATTCCCTATGAGTAGATCCTTTAGGAAAATCCCCTATCAATGGTAGGTTTTACATTATGTTTGATCAACGGAGGGTATATTTTCAAGATTTCAGCATCCAATTTTCACGCATTTTCCGGGAATGACGACCCGTACCCAATTTGGAAGCAAGAACTTTTTGGGAGATAGCATGAGATGGTTCAGATAGCTAGATAGCTAGGTCCTAGAAGATGGTTTCTGATGCAAAGCACATGGGTTTTGCCGAGGCTCAGCAGTTCAACCCTTGGTGGATCGTCAGTGTTCTGCGCAGAATTTGGAACACTGGGACCGTGCGCGGCAAGGTCGGGGAACGGGGATTTTGAGGGTATACCAGTCCCCCAAAACTTTGATGGGAATCCACAGGAAACCAAGGTGCAAAAAGGGAAGTACTTTTACAATAGTATATACATATATATATATATAGTTATATATCCACATGTATATGTATAATATATATATATATATAGAGTCTAGAGAAAAGGGAATCATCCCAGCAACAGCCTGTACCAAAAAACCTTCACTCAAGGATTTGGATAACCCTGGCTGAGACCATCATCCCTGAAATCAGGCTTGGTGACCTGTAGAAAATCAAGCGTGGCTTGCTGGAAAACCATCAGTTAAAAGATGTTTTTCCCATGAAAACCTCCATTTATGGGGGATTTTCCAGCCAGTTTTGATTGCCAAAGGGTACAGTCAAAAGTTGCCAGTTGCTAAGATTACTACATGTTTTTTTTTAGTATTTTCGGTTGTGAAAAGACACCATATTCTTTGGATCCAGCGGATGTCTCTTTTGCTTGACAGCATCCTGAATTTTTGCTACATCCTCACCATTGCGAGTGAGCTCTGAACTTTGTCTCCTCAAAATCCAACTTTTAGATCCTCCAATCTTTGATGGTAAAACCAGGTTTGTTGGTTGACATGGTTAAAGCAGGTGGAAGACTCCCCAGCTTCTTGCTGCCGAATCCTCTGAACTGTCCCTGTTTGGTGTGAATTCCAACTTGTTGTTGGTGAACTGGGATATCCTTGTTGGTTGAAATCCAATTCTTCTTGATTCAACACATATTTTTTTGGGGTAAGAAACATCCCAAGTCAAGTTCTGTTGGGATTTCATGGAGCACATCCTGAATTTTCCGAAGTCATGGAAGCAGTTTAATTTTCCAACAAATCCGGGGAACCATTTCCACATTTTCAGGGGACATCACGGCAAAAACATCATCTTTCCAGGGAAGTCCCGGTTCAGGCACCGATCCCCTTCGGGGTTCGATTTTGCGGATCCGCGCCGACATGCGCAGTCGACTGGCAGACCGGAACCATCAGCGCCTTGGCAGCAGGGAAGTTTTTCTGTGCTGGTGGTGGTGGATTTAAGAGTGGATCTAATAATGGTTTACCCTCTGGTAAACTAACAGAACTATGGGAAATCACAATTTTCTATGGGAAAATCCACTATTTCTATGGCAATTTTCAATAGCTACGTTTAATTTCCAGAGGGTAATCGAAGGAAGTTTAGAAGTGAAACTTCCGACAATATGGACAGTTGAAAAGCAGAGGTGAGAAAAGTCAGAAGTGAGAAGATCAGAGATGAGAAAG
>BGPT01001644.1:96189-117582 GCA_003297045.1 Symbiodinium sp. clade C Y103 | reverse complement strand
GCTGTGCGGTGTTTTGAGTGGAAAGCACTCTTGACTTCAGACACTGCGGAAGCGGTCCAAAATGGCTGTTTTTGCTAGGCTGGGCAGTGGTTAGTGTATAATCATACGGCTTTACTATTGCTACTATTTAATTTGCATTACTATGGGAGTCCAACATGATTTAATTACTATTATTACTAATTATCTCTACTGTTAGCATTATTGCCCTCATCATTCTGTATACATATTTGCAGTCTTTTGGCCTGGTTATCCACCAAATCCACTATTTATACATATGTATATATATATATATATAATTATATAATTATATAACTATATAATCATGTAATTATATATACATGATGCCAGAAATGCTAAATCCTTCGGAAACTGACTGGTATTCATGGAAAAAATGATCCTGATTAGTTGAATGGACTTTGCAAATAGTTCCAAGACCTTGGGCCCCCACAACAGACAAAGAGGCCTGCCAAACCGCAAACACATCTTTTTACACATAATTCAAACTTGTATATCTACTATATTTGAACAAATATGGCCAACCTGTCAAGACCTAGACAACATACCACTACTAGGTGGTTCATCCTCCTTAATAAGTAGGTTATAACCCTATATGTGGATTAACCCCACTTATCCCACTGTTAAGCAGTGGGATGATCCACCAAGTAGCAGGTAATCACGGCGATTCTGCCTCCGATAGCAGAGACAAGGCCCCAGAGGCGGAAGAGACTTCGGAACTGGCTTTCGAGGTAGACGTTGGGCGCCCCTGTTGAGCAGTGCTCTTCCTGTGCTGTTCCTGTCAGGTGGAACCGTTCTGAAAGTGAATGTATGGGATACAAACATCTAGAACTGAAGTGGGGAGATATCTTGGGGCAGTTGCTGTTGCTGGGCTGTGGAGTTCGTTGTAGAAAAGGAGGAATGGCTTCCTTTTTTGGCGGCTATAGCGGCTTTTTATTTGGAAACGAGTTGGACCTTTAGGTGGTCGTATCCCCTATAGAACTAATAGCCTCTTTACAGATGAACAGACTCACCACTCAACCAGAGATTCTGCAGGGGGTGTTTATCATCAGGGGATCAAAAATTCATCAAATTCCAATGTAAGCACCACTGAACGGGACTGCAGGGAACCAGCACTGTCCACAAATCCAAGAACTGGTTTGATGAACAATGGTTAGAATCCTTACTAAAATCTATTGATGCTCACAACATGTCACGACCAGCATGGAATTGTAGGTTATGAACAGAGCTCCGCACAGCAGATCATTTTCTAAGGAGCTTCAGCTAGCTGACCCCGTCGGGGAGCACAGGGTGGTACTCGTAGCAGAGAACATGTCTCACTGTGGACTTGGCACAAGCATGGCATCATGAAATAGCACAATTACATACAAGTACAATTTCAGTGTGTTCCTCATGTGTTGATGAATGCATGCACGTGATATGATCATCATGTGTACTAAAACTGTTATCATTATGTAGAGCTATATGCATATGTATGGTAATAAAACTTATCATAATGATACTTCAAAATTCAGAATACGAATGCATAGAACTAATTTAAGATTTAATAGGACATCATTATTATAGTTATTATGTATATATATATATATATGTGTGTGTTTATATATATATATATGTATATACATATATGTGTGTGTGCATATATATATATATATATATGTGTGTGTGTGTCTGCATGTATATATATACATATATATATATATATACGTGTGTGTGTGTGTGCAGACAATGGCATTGCAGAGATGCATGAAGTTCCTCGTTTGGTCGTTTCAATTGTTTCTGATGTTCTTTTCCCCATGCAACCATGCTCGGTACTGACAGATTATGGTTGGGCGGAATGCCCAAGAGCCAGGAGTTAGTAACATCATGTATAGCAACCCCCAAAAAGATGGACCAGCTTTGAATTACTAGGATGTTATGTTAGGATTTTACTTCTATCGTAACTTTGGGGGTGCTATACAATCCTTTTGAAAATAAGGATGTATATCGATCCCCAGCACCTCATTGAGGATGGAGAGCTGTACCGACAGCAGCTTGGCTGCAGAAGACCCATATTTAGAGGATACATACGGTGTGCAGACACATTGTGCAAGGTGCTTACATATCCCACTCAGCCGATTTAAACGAACTGTCGTCAGGGCTTGCAACGGTTTGTTTCCAAATGTGCGAATCAGTTTCGGGGTGTCACATTTTTGAGACAAACCCAAAAAATACATGCACATCTCTACTTGGGGGTGCAGCTAAGGTTGAAAATAGGTAAAACCATGGTATAGAATAGTTGGGATACAACCACTATAAGTATGGCTTTATCATGTTTTACGTAACCACAGATTAGTGGAAATTCACCACCAAGTGCCTTGCGTAACCCATTTGGTTGGCCCTTGCATCACTGGAGAGGCATAGTCATGAAAGCCAGCAGAGCGGCTCGGAACTTCTCGCGTCAGGCTTGGAACCCAGAAAGTGACATGGCCATGGTATGCCAGGGGGTTTTAAACCATTCCCCACTTTAAAGTGGTAAACCCAACAATAAACCTCCAATTTTGGAGTGGAGGGCTTATAACAAAACGACCCATTTCTGAATGGTTTTATTTTTGGGCTTGCCACTTCAGTGAAGTTCATACGGATAACCCAACTATACTTGCGAGAATATCCATATTATGAACCTAATTGGTTTATATCACCATGATATGTGGTGTCCCTGGTGCTTTGAGTTCATACTCCGGAGACTACAAAAGAAGCAGGCATGGCATTCTATGGCCGTAGCGAGTATGCTTCCAATGCGCCTGGAGGAAATCAAATACACATACTTGACTGGGGTATATAACGGTATATATAATATATATATATATATATGTGTGTGTGTGTGCGTTTGGCCCATATGGTGAGAGCATTGAGTGGGAGTCATACACATATATATATATACATATACATATATATATATATATATACATATATATATATATATATATATGTATATACATATACATATTTTTGACTCCAATTGCCAGGAGAGACCTCCAAGGATGTCTCAGTATATCAAGGGGCCAGGACGAGCCGCACCTCGGCAAGACGGCCTGTCCTCCAGGATGATGGATCTGTTTTTTCCCCCGAAAATTGGTATATCCCAATTATAGCCATTTAATAGGGATAATGATCATGAGTTTAGGGCTCTTGATTTTCAGACAAGCCCATACAATTATATAATATTATATATAGCTATTTATTTATATATAACTAGCAATATATATATAAGAGATAGGATATAGGATGATATGTTTTTCTAACTGTCCATTTATTAGATGATGTTCCAATCCCAGACGGTGATTTCTCATTAACTAACTACACATGGTTGAATTGCCCTCCAAGTGTGGTTTCCTGGACATGTTTCTTTCAACCAAGTCTTGAAATCCCATACTCCGTTTACCCAATGTTACTAGGAGGCCAGAAGATGCACTATCCCCAACAAGGGGGGTGATTTTTATCTGTAAAGCCCAGTAACCATAGAGATATCTACCACAAACATCCATAAACCCAACAGGTCAGTGGCTGTTGTACACCACCAAACAGCTATCGAACAAGGGGGCACTACTGCGCGCTGCGCGCACCCAATCCCAACGCCAAAGGAACACGGCGGCAGGGTTCCGGATCCATCACACGCAAGGATGATGCCGCTGGGTCGCGATACACAACTTACAGATCTGGGGCCCGGGGCGAGGGATACCAATATGCAATACGTCAATGTTTTCCATTCTCGTGGTATATGATACTATATATAATTATATTCATATCATTTCAATTCATTTCATATCATTTCAACTCATTTCATTTCAATATTTGTATGTATGTATTCCTCATCCTCATCCTTATCCTCCTCCTCATCCTCCTCCTCATTTTCCTCCTCTTCAACCTCAACCTCCTCCTCCTCCTCCTCCTCATGTATGTATGTATACAGTATACGCACCGTGTATATATATATATATATAGAGAGAGAGAGAGAAAGAGATGGTAAATTGGCAGAAAAGATCGGGGATATCTATATTTTTCTCTATGCCCACATTTGCAGCAATATTCGATGGCCAAATTATGATAAACCATAAAGTGCCATACAGGATGGAATGGTTCGGATTCTTGAGAAAAAAAATGTGTATGGCTAAATGTTAGGTTTTTGTCAGCCAAGTTTTGACATTGTTTCAGGGGTAATATGGCAACACATTCAAACTTTGCCTGAAGTCGGTCTCAGGAACCATCAACAAATTGGTTTGACAACTAGTCCATGTGGAGGTCAAAGACAACTAGATCGTTTCATCCAGTGTGGCCTTGAAATCGATGATGATGATGATGATGATGATGATGATGATGATGATGATGATGATGATCGTTGACAGCTAAGTGTACCACTAGAAATTGACAGCACAAGGCCCCTGGATGAAGGTATCAAGTGAATCCTTATTTGTAACCGAAGCTGGACATTGGATGTCCCACCAGGTGCAGACAAATTTCCTCCAAAACTTTGTTTTTGAGTACCAGAGTGCACAGGAATCCCCAAAAAGATCGGACAGCAAAACCATGCAAAATCCCCAAATTTGTTATCCTTTAAAAAACCGAATCAAACGCTTGATCCAAGCTCTTAACGTTGGATTCGCAGACGCTGAGGGGAGTCGCAGCGCACCACGGAAGAAGGGCTCTAAACGGAGTTTTCTGCCTGTCTTGTGGGGTCTCTCAGCGACCAAGTGACCAACTTCCAACAGATGTTGTTCCTGAAAAAACAGTATATAATTCCTCCATAAATCATCATGAATCATAAATCCTTGTATATATATTTATATATAGTTATATATATATATAATTTTTGAGACGGAGGGCTGAAAGACAATTGAAATTCTGAGTTGTTGTTTTTGAAAGGACGTGTCAGGTGATGCTTCAACACCCCCGACCGGAAAATTTGTGTGGAGAACACTTTTGTTTTTTTTGTTGCTCACTGGGATTTCAGTTCCTTCATCTACACGTTTGTTTCAAAAAATGGGTTCGACTGGAAGATGGATCGCCCCTGAATGTATTTTGATAATCTATGCTGATAGCCAGGTTGTTGAGTCATTCATTGGTGGTTTCCTTTGGAGAAAACAATGACCCTAGAAAGGGTGCCGAAAAGTTCGAGAGTTGGCAGGTATCATGCTTAGAGCGATTAGCATAGATGGTTGCCCCCCAGAATCCCTTTCAGTGGTTGGTAGATCTTTCATTGTGACAACATTATATCCCAATTTTGCTGGGTCATCCATACTCTATCCCACAGGACATAGCCCCTACTTCCCTCATGCTTTTGAATGCAGCTTATACCCCTGGTTTTGCAGTTTGAATCTCGCCTTGTGTCAACATGTTGCTTGGTTGCATGACTATATCATATGTATATACATATATGTGTGTGTGTTCATGATCTCCAGCTTGTGTCGTGCTTAGTTTCAAACTAAGCAGACAATCTGAAGACCATGTAAGCTTAGCGCTTGCCTTTGATTATATATCCCATGCTGTACATATATAGTCATTTATACATGTATACCAACCAACTATCATTTTTGTATTTCATTTCATTTCTGATTATGATTTCTATTGTTTGTAGATATAGGGCTATATATTGTTGTATGTCCAATTCCAGTTGCATTTCCAGAACAGTCTTCTCTGAACTTCTTTGCTCTGGGCCCCACAGCAAACCTTCCTCTTCCACAAAAAATCTGAGGCCCAGCGCGAGTCCAGCTACATGAGGATTCGAAGGCAGCGCCGGCCCAGTGCTTGAACTATCACTGCTTTAAAATGTTTCACAGAAATGGGATGGTTGTCCATGGCTTTCAGGTAAACAACAAAGGTATTAACTCTACCGAACATGATGATCCGGCGAACACTTTTTTTGAGATGGTTGAAACCACCAACCAGCCATGAATGTCGGGCCGATGCACTGAAGGCAATTTGAGAGAGCCTCGCTTGAAGCGTGACGATTTAATCGGCACCGTCAACACGGTGCTCCAGAACAAACCAGAAAAAAATAACATATGAAGACTATGAAGATAGAAAAGGTTAACATTGCAACTGTTCTCATAGGTCCTATAGGTTTTTACTTCTCTCTCTCTCTCTCTCTTGTTTGCGGTTGCTAAAATCAATGTAGTCAATGTGGGGCAGTGGCCAAAGCCCAAGCTGGTGACTTGAGGTTTGGATGCGATTCAGATGGGGAATGTGTTTGCACAGATGGTGAGGAAAAAAGATTCAGCCAACAAATAGGTGGCATATGGTGCATAGTGGGGATACATACATAAATACATACATACATAAATACATACATACATGCATGCATGCATACATACATACATAGATACATATATATATATATATATTTACACAGAATGTCAATATTATGGAAGTTCAAATGATCTAAATAAGACTGATCACGACCTCACTGCGGTCTCACTGGAATGATGGGAATTGGATTCGGGAAATCACCATGAATAATTGAATTTTTATGGCAGAATTTTTCAGATTGGTGAATTATGATTATGTATATGGGTTTGTCTGAAAATAGGGTACCCCCAAACCCAATGCTTTATCATAATTTTCCCGATTAAATGGCCATTTGGTGAATTATCCAGACTAATCCAGGATCAGTCTCTAAGGGCTGTCCACCAGCGTGTCCACTGCTCACTTGGCTGTCCCAGATGACCGGCTTCCAGGTCATACAGGCCCCAAACTCACAGGATTTGTAGCTTTTGGTGGTTGATTATAGTGAGACCACTGGTAAGGAAACTATCCAGTTTTAGTGGTAAACCATCCGTCCATGGATATTTCTATAATCCGATAACCTATATGATTTTCGGGCTGCTACTTTGGATGGCTGGTCATCCAAAAAGCCGCGCGCGGCCAGATATCAGCATAATTGACATGGAGAGGGAAAGGATTCCACTTGCACGGGACCAAATGCACGCAATCATTCCCTGCAGCAGAAACTGCATGGTGGGAAAAAATGATGGGAGGATATGGGAGTTATACAATGACCAGTGGTTGTGGATCGGATTTGGGAGCCCTCTTCCAATTCTCAAAATTGTCATGCAGCATAGCTGGTAGCTAACGGGAAGAGATATTGAATGAAATTGTCAAGTCCGGCTGGCTTGGGTATTAAACAAGTTCAGAAGTGGCTATAACTGATCAGAAGTGGAAGCAGATACTCTTGTGAAAGGATTTGGCTGTGACGACAGTTTTCACAGGGACGCAAGCTCCACGATAGTCAGATTGTCCCACAAACCGGGAACAAGACTGGTCACCAACAGTAATAGCAGTGATTGATGTTTTATTGTGAATATTGTGACAACTGGGCAATATAGGGGATCGTAGGGGTTGCCACTGATCTCTTGTGGAAATCCAGCAGCTCAGAACACCTTTCCCCTCGAGCGAGTTCCCTATGGTCGGTGGATGCCAAGGGACATCCAGTCGACACGATGACGAATCGTGTGTGTTTGATATGTCGATGCAGCCTGTGTGGTGAACCTCTGGGAAAGGCGTCCATCACGTTGCTGAAAGCAATGATGACGAATCCATTCCAGGCTGAATGATCTTAATTGCGATGGCCATGATGATCCCCCGGGCCTGATGGTTGAATGTCACTAAGCTTATCATAACTTGGGGTGTGAAGGCTAGAATTTCAATAGCCGCTTGACCTTGCTGACATCTACTGACTATAGTTTTTTTGGGAGATCCCAGGTGGGGGAGTGCCAATGCAGCCATGTAAGCTTACGTCTTATCGCCGCCATAGCAGCACGAAGAAAGAGATCCTCGAGACCGGACGTCACTCAAAGGTGCCTGCTGTCGGTCTCGAAGCTGGCGGGCCGCAGAGGGTGGAGAAACCAGGCGGAGTTCTTCCCACGCATGGTGGATGAACCATTAAGGTAAAAAAAATCTGGATTGATCGGTGATACACCAGCGGCTTTACAAGCGACAAGCCAGAAATATGAAATTTTGGTTTGACCGAAATTCAGGGAGTTTTTAGTGTAAAATCACAAAGGCAATATTTGTATATAGAACATTGTATGATGCATCAAAATTGTGGGCACCCTTTATTCCGACACACCCGATACAAACGGGACAAACCTTGGTTAAAGGAAGATAATGCCAACATTTCTGAGGTATACTTCAGGGAAAGTGACTTCCAACGAGAAGGCAGTAAGGTCACTTTGGATGTTTGAATAGCTAAAGTTAAGTTTTTTTTTGACTGGATGCATCCTAAGATATCTAGGATTGACAAAGAAAATCGTCTTCTCAGTTGTGGGCAGGACCTTTGGCTGTCAGAAATTGGCAAAACTATCTGGTTTTTCGACCTTAGTGTGGATCGCACGTGTTGAACCGAAATCCAGCGTGGCTGTCGAGTCTCTAGAGGATCCAGCAGGTCTTGTGATGTCTTTGTTTGGGATGTTGAACTTCGACAACCTAAGCTGGCAATGGAAACATCCTTGATATGTGTTCAAGTAAAAACTGGCATATCTACATGTGCATTGTGATTGTATAACATATATAGTTATATATATACAATGTTATACAAATTATTAGATTCGAGTACACACATGTTTTTGTTCATGTTCACGTTTGAGCAGAGCAGTTCTTGAAAGTTTGGACTTTGAACGGCACAAGACCCGCAGAGATCCCCTGAGCCAGCCAGCTGGTACACCACAGTCCCTAGCACCGACTGAAGCATGGAGGGCTGTTTTTTCTCCGCCTGAAAAGTGTGACTCTAAACCCAGAATATGTGGATATATATATATATATACATTATATTATATACATATGATGATATAGCCTGATATAGCGGATAAAAACCATAGGTTCCAGCACATGTTTGCTTAAGCCAATCCATTGATGAAGCTGAATTGGGTGATGCCGTTTTGTTATTTTGGCCAGAACTGAACTGATTGAAGGAAGTAAGACCCTACACATTCGGACGCAATAAAAGCAACAATATAGCGGGTCTTGCAGACATTCCTTACAAGAAGTTAGAAGGAGGAACATCACAGCACCCGTTTCTTCTTTTCTTTGGCTCCTTTGCAGATCAGATCATAGGAGGGTTTTTTAAAGGGGTATTAACCTTGGATATTTCAAGTGTGGTCATGGATTGATGCAGAGATTCTGTCAATCCCCTAACGTCAACTGATTTTGCTTGCCATTTGGCAGCCAGCAATCCTGACAAGAAAATGTCACATCCCTTGATCGGAACTTATTGACAACCATATATTTGACCATTGCCGACTCCCTTTTGCCTGGATTGTGGCTTTTAAAAAGTTGTTGAAAAAAGAGTACCAGGTTTCCCGACACAAGCTGGTATGCATTAACATCTGCATGTATGAAGCAAACATATGTTTGTATGGAGCACATGCAAGAGTCCCATTCTCGATCTCTCCATCAAAACTCAAAACTGGTGATAAATGTCCCTACCTATGCAAGTCTGTGCAACTTACACCCTGCTCATTTTCCCGAGGCCCTTGTTTCACTTTTTCCCTGTGCAACTCAGAATCTGACTATCATGGCAGAAGAATCGCGGATTTGTTTCAAGTTCGGCGGATTGCCCTCTTGCCAAGAATGCTGGGATTCCTTATGGGCAGATGTTCTGTCTGGACACCGCACGCCCGGAAAAAGGCTCTACTAAACTATCTCGGTGCATCCTTTGACGCTGATCTGGATGGCGTGGACTTGTTTTCCGATAGAGCCCCCCCTTTAGATTTGTGTTTCTTAATCGGATGTGTAAAATGAAGACTCAACACCTCAGATTGGCTGATCATTTGGAGGAATCATAATTCTACTTTACCCCGCGCCCCTTGATTAGAGGTTTGGTGGTAGACGTCAACCCATTCAAAGCCCAGTTGACCTGGTGTGGCACATGATTCCCAGCCTTCCTCTCAGCTATTCTCAATTTATTCCCCACTTCGTTGTTGGATTCATATCGACCTATAACAAATGGTTTTGTTCTAGCTGAAATACAGTATGCCCCTCAAAAGTTGCCTTTTGCTGTGGATAATGTGCCACACACACAACGATTGGAACGAGGAGGGGTACCACATTTTCAGACAACCCCCCAAAAATCACAAACATCCATAAACATCCATAATGTTTTTGACATGTCACAACCTAACCAACTAAGAACAGGCAAGACTGGAGGGTTTTTTGGGGCTAGATGTTCCAATCAAGTTCTCATGCCACTGATATGTGTTCCCACCAAAAAACCGGTGACATTCAGAGAGCCGACCTCCAAAAACATCTTCAGCATAGGCAGACCTTCGCAAGTCGCCGGAGGACGCACCCGCTGTGTTTCTGGTCAGGATTTTTTTTTGGGATTTCACCATCTGGTCCTAAGGATTTTTGTTGTCGAATGGGGTTTGTGATGGGGTTTACTATGAACCAATTGGATCCCTGGGATATGTGATAGTTAGCCTCTATTCAACAGGCATGGAAGCCATGGATGAATCATGGTCCATTCAGTTCAATCCTTTGTGGTTCCTAATTTTGGCTTATTTTGAGGGTGATTCTCCATAGCTATATGTTAAATTACCAGAGTGATCCAGAGTGTAGGGAATTTCTCCACGAGATGTAAACAGGAAATAGATATGGCATAGAACAGTTGGGTATGAGCCACTGCGAGATGGTAAGTTATTTATGTGCCATAAATGGAGGGAACCCATTGTTGTGATCCTGGCAAAACACGGCAGCAGATCTCAATTTGGCTATGTTAATAGCGACCTCAAAACGTCAAGCTCTAGAAGTGGTGGTTGGTTACTCAGAACATCAGACATATAGTGTTATCTACTGTGATGAATATAGCAAACCATGGCGTACCCCAAACCAGATTGAAGGCGTAATATTTTCGACTGGTTTGCCCCAATGCCAACAGGCTTGTCCTAGCAAGTGACACTTCGACTCTAGCAGCTTCAACCCATCCCTCCAACAGCAAGTGGTGTGGCCGAGTAGGCCACATTGTGGATTTAGACCTAGCATGCTGGGTTTGTATGACACTGGGGTACCCCCAATTCCAATAGATTCTCATCATGTTCCCTATGAATCAAACTGGCTAATTGGGTGGAAATGCAGAAATTTCACACACACATGTATTTATTGTGTTTTATGTCAATGTGGTCCCACAATCATCGCACTATATCCCAATTTGGTGTCCCATGTGTAGATTAGGATTAGATTGTTCCATCCCATTCAAAGAAAATAACCACAACCCCGCCGGCAATGAAACATGGCTTGAAAATCCCACCATTGCCATTTAGTTCGATGATTTTCCTAGCTATAAACCCATATATACATCTTCATTTACAGGCCATGTCCCATTATTTTACCATGTTTTACAGTGGACTTCTCAGCCATGACTACCCTGAAGAGGCTATCTCCAAGCTCCTGGGTCTCCAAGGTCCTTGTGCACCACGCCTTTGTTCCCAGAAGGCACCTCAAGTCCGGGCCCCAGCTCCCAGTCATCGCAGATTGGGAAATCCACAAGGTGCCGCAGAGTTGCCCTCTGGTAAACTAACAGTTTGCTATGGAAAATCACCATTTTTAATGGGAAAATCCACTATAAACGGGCCATTTTCAATAGCTATGGCAGCTATGTTAGTTGACCAGAGGGGAACTTTATTAAGTGTCGGATTTATGGTGATGATGGGGCTAAGTTGGGGTGTAATCCAACTTATAACTGGGGTGCAGCACCTTGTTTGCAAGAGACAAATCATTGGATAGGGAACAACTGCATTGCTAGGTCAGATTGCAGGAGGGTATCTATCACATATGTTTCATATTCTCAATCCGTTTGAAGGAGATGGGGCAAATCAACCTGTTAAGGGAGCTGGGCAAAGCAGCATTCTCAATCCATCGAGATCAAGTGGCGATTTGACTGGTGGTTTCAGTCGTTTTTCCATTTTTTTTAGCAAATCCTGGGTTGTGAGTCAATCCCCATCTCCACCTGTATGATCCCTGAAGTTGTAAACACTTTGCAAGTGGCTTGGTATCCCCAACCAGGACATGAATCATATTGAATCATGACATCTCCGATTCCCCTGATAGCAGCAGCAGTTTCCAGCAGCAAGGTGAGGGTGGCTCCCCCGGTCTGGTTCATTTGAAGGCCGGCTTTCGTGCGGGCACTCGGGAACGCCATCGGCCGGCTGTTCACGACGGGTGGCCTCACAGCCAAGGTCAGCAGCACTTGTTGAAGACCTGCTCGGCTGAAGGGCTGTTCCCTTGAGATGAAACGGGCCAGAAAAACTGTGCGCTGGGAGGGATGGTCAAATGGAGCAAATGTTGTCAGATGAAGCCCTCACAAAAGCATAAAAAAGCGAGAAGTTGTCAGAAAGATTGGTGCCCACTCCTCTTGCAAGCCTATATATGGGGGTTTATCCACAAGGCAGACATCAGCTTCCCATTGATCGTTTCAAAATGTCATTTCATTTTTTCCACCGGCCTTCTGGATGCACATCTCGGATCATGGGCTGAAACTACCAGCTTCTCAATGCATATTTCTGGACAAACCCATTGGGGGCCCCAGGCTTCACTCGTGGCAACTGGGCTCTGAGCTGATTTTTCGATGCTATGAGCCCACCCATTTCTGGAAGCTGTTAGGCTTCAGCGTTTTGATGGCCATGAGGGATGACGTAGATTGAATTAGCCTTCAAACTGGCGAAGCACGGCCTAATCGTTTAAATGTTTGAGTGGTTTCCACTACCAAATGCTACCAACCAAGCTGCAGAATGGAGCAACCAGAGAACATTTGGTTGACCAAGCGGCCAATCAGTGAAGTTTCAGCGACCAGTTGGTTTCCAGACTAATCCCATGAGTTCGGATGAGAGCGTTCAACACGCAGTGCCATGGCTGAAAGTTCCGAGACATTGGGGATTGACAAGCTGCGGAGTTTAGACACATGAGCAGTTGCTGCTAAACCAGGGCTGGTGGATGATTGTGGAATTCTAGGGCTTGATATTACCAACAATACAAATACAATGGTAAATCTATGTAAATCTCACAGTCCGTGAGCTTCGTGAACGGGAAATCCCGTTCTCAACCAACCAGTAGAAAGGAAAAAGGGACCGGACACAGGGGTTTTGAACAGGTGGAGATCCTGAATGGTCTCTCTCCAGAGCAGTTGATTCAGGTGCAACTCTGGTCAGGGTTGGGTGGTTCACGGTGTCGAGATACCCTCATCAAACACAGCGGAAATCTCCTATTCATAGATGATCTTCCATGATTTTGCCGGCTATAGACCTCCATTAAAAAGGGGATCTCGCAAGCCCCGTTTGATAACCTGGAGGGCAGGCTTTCCAATTCTCAATGCCTTCTGACCGTCGAACTCAGATAGCTGAAAGTGGGTGGGGAGGTTTTGAGATCCCACTTCCTCATGCTGTGGATGGAAGAGATCCTGCGCTAGTTGGTGGTATATCCTGTTATAAGTTATAATCCACATTAGTTACCGTGTTTTGTACTTACAACTATTTAGCAACAGGTGCCGGAATTATGCCATTCACGGTATTTTGAAGCCACCAACCACCACCACACTCTGTGACTTTCCTTAGGTGGCCGATGGCCTATCAGCGGCAGCCCTACTGGGCTTGATTCCTCGTGGGTGGGGCTGCCAGGGCCCGGTAGGGTCCCTGTTGGCAGGGAAAAAAATACCCCATGGTTTGGGTGGATTTGGATCTGTAGGGGGAATCCACTGCATTTTATTTATGGGATTTCTTATTGGAGGGATAAGGATACTGGGGGTATATGTGTGTGTGTGTGGGTGTGTGTGTGTGTGTGGGTGTGTGTGTGTGTGAACCTAGTATTGTGGCTTCTTCGATTTTGATCCATTCCAAAACAAGGCCGCCCAGCTTTGCAGGTCCGTTGGCGGACGTCAGGGGATTGAATGGCGACCATCATTCTGAGTTTTGTTTAGATTTAGTGTATACGCTGTTTTTTTTTTATAATTGTCCCAATGGATAAACCACCATTTGGAGAACCCACAAGGGGAATATGAATATGTTTAGTTTGAAATGAAATGGTATTAATTTATAACATATAACATTAATATTGATATCTGTGGGGTCATTGCAGTCTTAAAGTTGCCACAACCCACAGCCGTTTTTTTCGGGCTTCCTGATGTCGAATGGTCTCCAGGCAAATGAGGCTTAACGCCTTCCAGGTGCTGGGGCCAGGTTTGTAGGGGCGGTTACCATTTATAATGGACATCATCGCCAGTGTTTATGAATCTGTGGGCATTTACCTGGCAAATGTTGTTTTTGTGTCTTTTGCGCTAATTGAGCAATCAATTTGATTGATATCATTTATCATCTAATATAATCTATATAATGTTCATAACTGGCTCTTTATAGCAGGCTACCATCCCCTGAGCAAATATCCTGAGGATCGTCCATAGCAAGAGGAAAGTAGTTGTCCATCCCATAGAATTGCCAGGGTCTATGTTTGCAGGGATGCTCTCCCAATCAGGGACTCAGATGATGTTTGGTGACCAACTGTGGTAATTTCAGGAGTAAACTCCCGTGTTTGATCTTTTGCAGTTTGGTTTTTGTGGCAATGGTTTTTTCATATTTTCCCAACCAGCGGACGTAGATTCTGTAAATGGGTTGCGGTTCTCCATCGAGCTTACGGTAACGTACCACATCACCAGAAGAGCTGTTTGGGATCATGCCCACCGATGGAGCTAGGGCCATTCAGCACCTGCCAGGGGCCTAAGGGACTCAGGGGGCGGAGATGGTGAGATGCCTCATGCCATTAAGGAGTCAGAAGATTGGAAGAACATGAAAGATATGAAAGATCCAAGATCCACCCCGGAAATCCATCATAGAACATCATCGAATCTCAAAGCAGTCTTTTTGGAGAAGAACATCATCTTTCAAACTTCCTCTTTTTGGAGAAGTTCCTCTTTTGGTTTTCATGAGATATGTTAAATATCAGTTAGTTGTGTTTTGTCGGTCTGGATGCGCGTGCTCCTTGCCAAATTCTAATTCTGTGGTCCCCACACCAGCTACCAAGGCTTCTTTCTTGCTCTTGTCCACTGTTTTGTGATGAGGATCATGAATGTTGACCCTTGGTGGTTCATCCCTCTTAGTAAGTAGATGTAAGTAGGTTATAGCTTATAGCCCTAAATGTAAGTGGATTAACCCCACTTATCCCACTTATAACCAGGGATATAACCTATACTCAGTAAGTGGGATGATCCACCAGGTAAGGACAGTCCTTTGGGTATTCATGTTTTGGACATTGGAAAACGTCAGATAATTTTGGTTCAGAGCCGAAATGATCGCGACCCCCGGCGCTACTTTTAGGGTCATCCACTTGGAGTCAAGGGAGTATTTGGCGACTTGTGCGCTTCCATGTGTTAGTAAGTGTGTCAGTAACAAGCACGATATATGTTTCCATGCTTTCCCCTTCATGGACATCCAGCAATGAACAACAACATCACCTAGGTAACCCCAAGATTTTGAACCCCAGCAGGTTTCCCATGGCAGGTCACCACCAAATGCCACGATTTTTTTCCGGTTCCCGCCTGGACCTTCCACCGGCGCCGGCTGCAGCGGCCATGGGGCAAGCGGATGCAGAGCCCACTATGGTGGAACAGACGGTGGAGAAAGAGCCTGGAGGCGACGCATTTCACGTCATGATCAACAGCCCAGGGGGTCATCAGTCCTGGGTTGACATCATGGGGGTTCTGAAAGTCACAAACCATCAAGAAACCGCAGATCATCCAAGTTATTTGTCCTTTTATTTTTGTATGGGGAAATCAATGGTTTTGGGGTGGTGCATGTCCATATCAAGTTTGACATGTTTTTGCCAATACCCTCAATGTGATTTCGATTCACCCATGTGCTGCCAGTATGGCCTATGGAACTTGCATGTCTTAGCCAACTCCCATTTTGAAGCCACACACTCCGTCGCAGGGTGGTAAGTGGATACCCCCAAAAAAAAAAACGGCACTGTTGTAGAATCTTCAAAGACATGGTCAAAATTCATCAAAATTCGGTATATTTTCGGGTGTCAGCTTGGAAGCCCAGGCCCTGAGGGTGTCCCGGCCAGGTGAGTTGATGGTCTTTGATGATGGGTCCATGACCGCGGACAAAGCTCAATCCAGCGCCATGAGTGGCGCGGTTGTTCTCGTCCGTGGGGGGCGAGCTGATTTCAGAAAATGTCGTTGAGACATGGTGAAACATGTTGAAACCAATCCCTAATTGGAGGCTATTGATGGTTAACTGCGCCAAGCACTTTGAATGGTGATCAACATTCACCCCATGGCTTGTCTATATTTTTAGGGTTGTTACAATTGAACCTTGATTGTGATAGTTGAATCTGTTCGAACCGGCTCCAGATGCTGGAGATCACAGAAACACATTTTCTCACTTTGATTGGACCATCAACCGCAAAGGGTTTCCTTATGTCTCCATGGCCCCATGGCTTTTCCAACAGCTGGGGTAAGTGTAGAGGGAGACATGGGGAGACCACAGTCACCACCAATGTAATGATATCTGTGATGAAATCACCTCAAAATAACTCACTCCTGCAACTACAGGCTGGCAAACTGCATCGACAAAAACGGCCCTTGTCCTGGCTCAAAGTTTCCGACCCGTTCCGAACACATCCCACTCCAGCGCTTGGTCGCCGGCACGGACGTTGGGCAGCGAACGGTTCTTCCCGGCACAGCTATGGAGCGTGTCAACCGTCTTGCAGCGCATGTGACCCCGGGCCTCGCGCCACAACCGGTTTCCTCCGGAATTCTGGAAGTTCCTGGGTGAATTTCCCCATCGGTTGGACGTGTGTGTTGTTGTCCGAAAACCCGGTGTCTAATCAGGATGGGTCCATCCTAAAAGGCAACTCTGATAATTTCTTGGTAGATTTCTTGAATTCAGTTGCCAGGCTGATTGATGTGAGTTGATGTTGCATGACAGCACGACCACATCCTTCAGATGAAACGTGTGCCTCTTCAGGTTATGAGGACGAAGATTGCAGTTCTTGCCAAGGACTTTCAGGGTTGGCTGCCTTGACACAGATTCTTTTTTGGATACCTATAGTTCGAACATGTTCGAACCTATAAGTGCAAAAAATGAATGTTTGATGGAACACTTTACCTCTACTCTATCGGTTTCGATCGTTCGAACCTATTGCCTTTCCATGTGAGTAGAACAACTTCAAATAGAAGAAAATCACACGTATTATCAAGAATTCATGCTTGGGAATGTTGGATATCCGTGTTGTTTTCATTCAAACTGGTTTATATAGGTTTATTTTGGATCAGAAACCTGTAGCTTTGTGAAGGGCCCCTGGCATCAGGAGAAGGCATCTCTGAAGGCGGACGCTAGGCGATTCTGCATGCTGCATGGGATGGATGGGATGGATGAGACGGTTATTCTGAATGAGCATTGGGGATATACCCTCTGGTAAACTAACAGTTTGCTATAGAAAATCACCATTTTTAATGGGAAAATCAACTATTTCTATGGCCATTTTCAATAGCAAACTGTTAGTTTACCAGAGGGTAAAAAGGGCGTTCACGGTCGCTTCGTTCCATTTGTCCCAGCATTGAATGAAGGGAATATTTGCAGACAAACCTTCAAGCATTGGGCTACAAAGACTCTAGTTTCCTGTTTCGTTGACATGTGCCATAGATCTAAAGGGTAAATGCTTAGTTGTTTGGACAAACTTCCCTGTTTCATCCTATTTTCTTGGAAATTCATTCCTCAAAATCATGTTTTAATCCCATCATGTGCATTGCAGTTGGTTTGGGAAGAATTTACCATCATTTCCCCATCAAAATTGCCACATGTTGGCACTCCCCATGGATTCCCATAAAAATTGAGAATTTGTTGAAATGCAATGCAAAAATAGAACCATCGTTGAAATTCTAACAGATATCCCAACTGTACATACCCCCTTTAAATCCCCGTAAGCTGAGGATTTGTTGAACAAACTATCATCAGAATCATATCCCCATTGACTACATCCACCTTTTGTCCAGTTTTTACCTCCATTACATACATATATAATATATATATCCATTTGAGGACTTGTTATTTAGCGACATAGCCAAAATCAGCCGTATCCCAGGATTTTATCCCACAAAATTATTTTCATTCCAGTCCTGAGGAAACCTTGAAAAATCCATATCAATCCCAATGCAACCCCAAGGAATTTCTTTGGGATACTTCTGTTTTTTTGGGGTAATTCAGGTTTCCTCTGGAGTTTTAAAGGTCATGCTGTCCTTCTGATGTTCTGAAGCCACTCACTGGTCTTGACAAAGCTTGTTGACTGTGGGGTTTGGGTCAAGAGCCAACATCCAAAAGAACGGGTGCGCCAGGGAAATGTTCTTTACCCCCAGATTATGCTTTTGAAAGTAATGCTGGAGAAAATTGGGCAGAGTTTTGTTTACATGGTCAATTTTTGAATGGGACTTGTATTTTTTTGCTCTGGCAGCCCTTCCCCATTTGCAGGATTTTTACGGGATCTTTACAGGATTTGTGCAGGATTCTTACAGGATTCTTACCAGATTTGTACGGGAGTTGTTCCTGGCTGACCCAAAAGTAGGATTTTTGCAGGAATTTTACAGGATGTGTGCAGGATTTACAGGATTCTTACAAGAAGGGGGTTGTTCCTGGCTGGCCCAAAAATAGGATTTTTACAGGGTTTTTGCAGATTTTTTTGTAGTTTCTTTGTTGGTTTTTATGGTGTTTGCTTCTGGTTGGCACCCAAAATTGTATTTTGTTTGTTGGATTTTCATGGTGCTTTTAAAGATTATTGATGGGCTTTTGAAAGAATATTTATGGTGTTTTTATGGAGTAGAGGCAGTGGCAAGGCTTGTGGTGCCAGGATTTGTCGGAGACAAGAGACAATAAGGAAAAAACAATTGAGCCAGCAGCTGTTGAGCTTGGGATTTGTTGTGGGGATTTCAGGATTTAACAGGGAAATCTGAGGAATTTGGAAGGATTTTCCAGATTTACTGGCAAATTTCAAGAATTCATACTTTGGGAGCCATCAAATTAGAAATGCCTCTAACAAGAATGGTCTCAAAGCCGGCCTATGATATTAAATACTCCCAATAATATCGATTAATCTCCATAGAATATCACAATAAAAAACCTGTAAGATCTAGGATCCTATCCTATCCCATAAATATCCCAAGAATTCTAGGTTCTTTCTCCCATTATGATCATTATATCTCCATTGTATGCCCATCATGCCCTCAGTGTTTTCACCCCAAATGTCCCATGACAAGGTAGATCACATAAACTCTAGGCTTATTTCTACCCCAAAAATATCGGAACAAAAACATATTCCATCATGAATCATTTTCCCCAGCTTTTTCGCATATCCTCATCATATCGCCATTAAAAGATTAAAACCCACAAGATCCCTTATAGGCCTGCGATTTTGAGGATTTTGTTCTTTCTTATCCCCAGTTTTCTCCTCAGATATACCCAGAAATCCACGCCATCCAAAACGTCTTAAAACCGAAAAGATCACCAGGATTCCCCTGTTTTTTCCCATCAAAATCTGCCCATCAAACCATTTTCCCGATAACATATCCAAACATATCCCTAACAAAACATCATAAAACTATATAAAACTCATAAGATCCCCACATTTCCCCAGTTTTTGTTCCATCAAAATCTCATCAAAAAGCATCACAGAACGGTATGAACACCAAGGATTTGATCCGCTTCACCCCCTTTTCTTCCATCAAAATCTCATGAAACCATCCCATCCCATCCATGATCCCAGGATTTTTTCAAGAACCACTATATTCCCACCATATTATTTACATTCCCACTACATTCAGATAGTCCATATCTCCATATTATATTCATAGTCTCATCAAACCATGAAAAAAACCACAAAATCGTGATTTCCCAGTTTTTCACCATCAAACTTTCCCATCCCAATATTCATTGGATTGGTTAAAGGGACAATTTACAGGAAACCCCCTATATTTCATGTGGTTTTCACCCTGGTTTCCGGTCGATTTCAGAACTAAGCTAGACTCAAATCTCTAGTCCCCCAGGTCTTTAATTTTGACTTTAAACCCATATGGAGGTTTCCTAAAATGGGGGTACCACTAAATCATCCTTTTTAGATTGGGATTTTCCATTGTAAACCATCCATTTTTGGGTACCCCCATTTTAGGAAACCCCCCTATGAAAACCCAGGATTTGTTGAAGAACCACGGGGAGCGCACCATCCAAAACGTCACCGTTGAGATGGCCATCAACGGCGCCCGCGCCATCAAGTCCATGGTCACTGAGACCTCGGACCTGGACGCCAACATGGGCGCCGTGGCGGCGGATGGCCGAGGGTCGGGGGGTGATGGGGTGAGGGAAGCTGCGTTTGGAACGGCGAAGAGAATGGTGGAACAAATGGTGGAAAACTATGGAAAAAGGGTGGAAAAATATGCGGAAGGCTATGGAAAAACGCGGAATTCTAAATATACATATATATAAATATAAAGGGTGGACAAATGAAAAATATGCGGAACATTTTCTAGAAAATGCGGGAATGGTGGAAGAATGAGGTATTGACCTGGAAATTGATGGGATATATAATTTGTAATACTATAAGAATGGGGTCTCACACCCGCAAACCAAACTGTTCCACTACTGTCAGGTGGAAACACAGCATATATGTTTGGTTTTTGTTCTGTGTTATACACCCTGGTTTACCAGACAAACTTGGGTTTGGCCTTCAAAAAATGGTACAGTGATGAAGTGTTTGGTGAAACCCGGTGGGATGCTGAGGAGGTTAGTGTCAATGGGCTGCGTTCAATGTGAACCCAACATGCTGGTGGGCTTTTGGTAGATCAAAAAAGGCAAAATCCAAGTTTCCTGTGGCATTTACGTCTGCTCTAGGGTGGATTTGGGATAGGCTCTGCTTGGCACATGACAGGCTTGGGTCCCCTATTGAGAGGGAACCTTAGTCCAGCCAATTCCTTGACAAAGAACGACTCAATGACATGTGCAGTCGCTTCAGTTCCCGATTCATCCTCATTATTGAGAAAAACCTGAGATGTAGAATGTAGATTCCCAATTCATCAGCAGAAGTTTCCCATTAATTATTATTATCAGCATTAGTCGCCTCATATTTTCTACCTATATCCCCATATGCTGAGGTTTGAGAACCGCAGAGAAAAAGACCCCCGGAGAAACCTCCACGGGCCTCATGGGATTAGTTGAACCTGCGCCTGAGGTATCGCTTACCGACATTTGTCACTTGGCACCCGGCCGCGAAGGAGGTATATATAGTGACGGACTGAAACTTAGAATGTCGTTTTGGAACCGATCGGGTCAAAAAAAGTCATGGGGAACGGCCAAAACCCCGCGGTGTTTCCAAAATTTA
>BGPT01001644.1:7348-55960 GCA_003297045.1 Symbiodinium sp. clade C Y103 | reverse complement strand
GAATGCGTGCCCATGAAAGTGTTGATCATAAAATTGTCCTTCTATAATCGTTTTGATTGGGAATTGTCAAGCTGAGGCATTTTCGGAATATAAACTTAGGGTGTCGGCATCTATCTTGCGATTTTCATAAAAAACGAATGTTATTTTTCAAGTTTTACCTGCATTTTGGACACATTTTGCAAAATTTTCGGGGTCTTAGTNCGAAAGCTCCGAAGGCCTGCCATGGACAGTCTGTTTCCGCAGGTTTTGGTCATGATTCCCAGGTTCGGCCTTTGGCAAGACAAGAGCTGGCAGAGAAAACCTTTGGCAAAATATTTGAGGCTGCTGAAGCCATGTTGGCTTCAGCATCATGGCACCTGTAGATGCTCTTGTGTTTTTGGTGGCGGTGGGGGTACACAATGGTACCTGCCTCATCCCCGACTTGTTTGTATTTGGCCGCAAGCATATCAACGAACACCAATCTGTTGCATGGTAGGCTGGGTGTTTGGGATAAAAAGCAATGCGATCTTATGGCAGCTTGGTGTCCAATGCTGGCTGGGGCCCCATTCTGTACACTGTCAGTAGCAGCTGCAAGAGGAGAGCACCCTTCAGGGTGGGCATAGAGCTTTCTGAACGCAACCAGTTTCGCTTCTCTTGCTGTCAAGTGTCGCAGAATTGCGCAGACCTTAGCTTTCGCCGCCCGTTCCAACGGTCCCAGTTTCGATCAAACTCGCAACCAGTCTCTCTTCTGAACATCCGGAATGTCAGGCTCCAGAAGGGCCAGTAGACTGGAGCCAGCTGCAGCCAGCTGCAGCCAGCTCTGCCAGCTGTAAAATTCCCATCTGGCAATTCGGAGTCTTGAATTTGACGAGAGAAAGTGGCATCCTTCCCTGTTGTAGGGGGGTCCTTAGGTGTGGCGTTATGCTTTATTTTTTTTTCCCAGGGATTTTCAAACGTTGTGAGTCTGCAAACCTGGAGAAGACGGAAGCACAAATTGTGCCTCCGCAGCTTCGAGTTCAGGACAGGGCCTGGTAGGTTTTTGTGTTTTTGGGATTTGGTGTCGCTTCATTTTGCAAGCAAGAAATGAAGATTCAGGAGCGTTTGTTTTTAATTGATGAAAGATTTTTATTCGCGATTGATTTGGGCTTTCAATGATGGCTGCAAATGTCCGAATATGCAAATGTGAATGTCCCATATGTTGTGCCGATACAGACTACGTTCCACTGGCAGTGCAATGTTTGATCCAGGACCTTGAGCTTGAAAAGGACGTAAAAGTGAGTTGCGCGATAAGGCTCAGCTTGAAATTGGGACATGACATGGCAAGCAGACCGAGTGAAGCAGCACCGACCGAGTGTATTTTTGATGTGGTTCAGAATAAAAAAATTGGACCCGAATCCACATTCAAAATTTGTTCTTTTTGGCTGCCGTTGCTGTGCAAACCGATGGAGCGGCCAGGACCTGAACTTCCGCAACGAAGCTGCGCAGTGCCTGCGCGCGGCCTGAATTCTTCAGCTCAGCTGAGCAAAGCTGCAGATTCTTGTCGTTTTGATTGAGCTGAAGACACAGCCAATCAACGAATGCTGCGCTCATGAAATAAGGGAGCGCATATCTGAAGATGGGGATACCTCACGATATTTTTTTGTTGCGCACCATCGCGGACATACATTGTTGCTGTTACTGTAACGTTGTCATTGCTGTTTGAGCCAGCCTGTCATAGGCTGAGCCCCACGCAACTGGAATCTTGCAGCATCAACAAAAAATCATTGAGGCGATGTTCGAACTGTTTTAAATAGATTTCGACTGGTTTTGCTTGGGAGCAATAAGGCAAGTGACCTACTCAGGATTGGGTATTGCTACATGTCGAGTTTCTGGCGCCGATTCCTCGACTGGCAGGATTGACCAATGTTTGGCGTGATGAGAGCTGGTGATTTGCTGCAACTTCCCGCAGTTTGAATCCTTGAAGGGGCCAAGTTTGCCACGGTGTTTGAACAGTTTCTGGCATGCAACATGGGGCGCGAAGCCATTCCACCTTCCTGTCGGCGGAAATTCAAAGCAGCATCTGAAGTCATAGCTACGTGTGCACATTTGAGCATGCTACTGTTATTTTCAGGAACAAAAGGAGCAGCGTCCTTTGAATTGAACAAGCGGCAAAAAACAGGTAGCTTGTTTTGGCTTCAACAGATATCCGCTGCCTGCCCAGCCATGGCTACAAAATGCATCATCACGTATTTGCCAGTGAAACTTGGCCAAAGGTGGCAGTGCTTGGGGCCTGGAACCCGAACTTTGCCCACGCTGTTTATCCCCGAAAGCTCCTGCGGATGGTTTTTGTTTCCAAAGAACTGCTGACATATTCAACTTTTCATGCCATCTACATAACATCTCCTACATCCTTTACATCACCTACATCCTTCAATCAACTTCAGCTACATCGCATTATCATCTACATCATCTACATCATCTACATCATTTACATAAACTGAATCTACATCACATACATCATCTACATAAACTGAATCTACATCACATACATCATCTACATCATCTACGTCCCCTGCATCATTTACAAGGGGGTAGTTCTTGCGCGGGATTTGTTAGACAGGACTTGTTTTGCCGGAGTTTTACACAGGAGCTGTGATACAGGAGTTGTTACACGGAAGTTGTTAAACGCAGGAGTTAACTTCCAGCTGATCTACTTCTATCTGAACTTCTCCAGACTCCTGCTACTTCTCAAGTTCTTCCAAATTTCTGTCTTTTGGCGGCGGGGGCAGCCAGGCCTCGTCCATTGAAACCTCACCCTCTGCGGAGATCGTTCGTGTCGGACGCCCAACCATGTAGTGAAATGCGACTTCGTCTTGGCTGTGGCCTCTTCTGGGGCAACCTTCTGCAGAGATCGTGCCTGTCGGACGCTCAAACGTGTAGCGACATGCGAATTTTGTGGGCCGTGGCGTCGCCCTTCGCACGAAACGAAGATGGAGTGTCAAAAATTGGTTAAAAATTGCACATTTGAAAGTCAAGACGCAACCCTTTTGCACGAAATGAAGGCTGAAGGCCACATGCTGTAGAATTTTGATTTTACAACGTCAAACGCAACCGTCGAAAAATTGGTGTCAAAAATCGAGGTTGAAATGTCGGATGCCACACCATCGCACAAAATGAAAATCGAACGACAACAACTGAGGCAAAAGCCGGGAAAAGTGCCATTTACCAACATCAGAGGCAACCCTTGCCCATGAAATGAAAGTGAAGTATCGAAAACTGAGGTAAATTGAGGTCGAATGTCAAAAACGAAGCCAAAATGGCGATTTTGAATCGTGTAAAGGCTCCTGTGTGTAAAAGCTGCTCTGTGTAAAGGCTTCTGTGTGTAAAAGCTGCTCCGTGTAAAAGCTTCTATGTGTAAGCGCTTCTGCGTGTAAAAGTTTCTCTGTGTGTGAGAGCTCCTCTGTGTAAAGGCTTCCCTGGGTACAAGCTTGACTTGAAGGCTTCTGTGTACAAGCTTCTGTGTGTAAAAGCTTGTGTGCGTAAAAGCCTCTGTGTGTGAAGGCTTGCGTGTGTAAAAGCCTCTGTGTGTAAAAGCTTCTGTGTGTAAACGCGTCTGTGTGTAGCTGCTGGTCTGTGTAAAAGTTTCTCTGCGTAGAGGCTTCTGGGCGTAACAGCTTCTGTGGATAAAAGCTTCTCTTTATATGAAGCGAGACAAGCCTTGGAAACAAGGGAGCAAGGGCAAACAGGATCGCCTACATTGAGAAGTAAGAGCTTCTTTAGCGGGGGCTATCTGGGGAAATTTTGATATCCTCAAAAAGTCAATAGTGATTTTCAGGTATTGATTGTAATCAATATTGGGTGCTCAGGGTAGTAACATGTGTAATGCCATTTTTCATCACTTTTGGCGCATGCTCGTGCGCATTATTCTTGCAACACCGCAAGCACCAGCGCACGATGCTTTCGGAAGACATCTTGTAATACATTCTTGCGGGGCACTCTTCTTGCTCATTTGTGTGGAGCACCTTTTTCAAGGTATGTGTTGGAAAGTTTTTAGAACATTAGCCCGATCCCCTTCCAAATGTGGCGAACCCCATCTTCTCAAATAATTTCAGCATCCCTAGGCATGACACCATTACATTTGTCTCCAAAAAAGCTAGACGACAGTGTGGCCCGAAAGGAAAGCAGGAGGGAGTAGACGAAAAGAGTAGGGAAGGAGAAGATAGCAAGAAATCGTGGGATGATTGATGATGATGAATGACGATGCATGAGAATGAATGATAAATGTTGTGATGAAAAGTGAGGCATGAACGTTGCCATGTCAAAGTGTCGCTTCTGCGGCGTTGCTTGCAGGCATGAGGTTCAACGAAGAAATAAAGACATGGCATCTCCATATCATGTCAATGCATCCTGGCCGCCATGTTCTTTGCAAGCATGAGTTGGCCGAATGCAATGTTCAAATGAAACAGCGAAGCTACCATGAAGCAACTACAAACCACCGCTCACCAGCAATTGTTTGCGGCATGCGTTGCCACAGCCATGCGTCTTGAACCTGGCAGGTCGATCAAATATTGTCGCAACAGGTCGACAAGTGGCAGATCGAGCTTTTACACAGAAGAGCGTTTACACACAGACACGTTTACACAGAGAAGTCTTTACACACAGAAGCTTTTATACACAGAAGCTTTTTCACAGAAGGGCGTTTACACCAAGATGCATTTACTTTTACGCAAAAGAGCTTTTACACAGAGACACGTTTACACAGAGAAGTCTGTACACACAGAAGCTTTTATACACAAAAGCTTTTTCACAGAAGGGCGTTTACACCAAGATGCGTCTACTTTTACGCAAAAGAGCTTTTAACACAGACACGTTTACACAGAGAAGCCTTTACACACAGAAGCTTTTATACACAGAAGCTTTTTCACAGAAGGGTGTTTACACCAAGATGCGTTTACTTTTACGCAAAAGAGCTTTTACACACAGACACGTTTACACAGAGAAGCCTTTACACACAGAAGCTTTTATACACAGAAGCTTTTTCACAGAAGGGCGTTTACACCTAGATGCGTTTACTTTTACGCAAAATTGCTTTTGCACACAGACACGTTGACACAGAGAAGCTTTTACACACAGAAGCTTTTTCACACAGAATTCTTTACACAGAAGAGCTTTTGGACCAAGACGCGTTTACACACAGGAGCTTTTACACAACAGACCCTCTTACACACAGACACGTTTACACAGAGAAGTCTTTACACAGAAGCTTTTACACACAGAAGTCTTTACACAGAAGAGCTTTTGGACCAAGACGCGTTTACACACAGGAGCTTTTAATTTTACGCAGCAGACCCTCTTACACACAGACACGTTTACACAGAGAAGCCTTTACAGACAGAAGTTTTTACACACAGACAGAAGAGCTTTTGGACCAAGACGCGTTTACACACAGGAGCTTTTACGCAACAGATGTGGAAATAGCTTGCGGGGAGCTTCGCTGGGAGGGAGCGAGACAGCATGCTGGACGGACAGGAAACCGTGCAAGTAGGTTGCGGAGAGCTGTGCTGGGAGGGAGCGAGACAGCATTCAAGCCGTGGAAATGGTTTGGGGAGAGCTTGCTGCAGAGCGTTGGTGCGGCTTTTTCAGAGCTGCTGGCACGTTTTTTTCAGGACAAGTGTCATCATTGCGAGTGTCTTGAAAAAATGCGGACTCAAGACTGGTTAAACGGTCCCAAAACCGGTCAAACGGTTTCCAAAGAGCTGAAAAATGGGACATGCACGGCAAAACGCTTGTTGCTGCAGGGGGTTTCGTTTTGCGGGAAACCGTGGAAGAAGTCGTGGGAAGGGGTTAATGCAGAGCTGGTTTGCAGCAACGCGATTGTCCTGAAACATTGCGTGCCCAAGATTGGTCAAACGGTGTTCAAATGTTGGGCAATGGGACATGCACGGGCAAAAATTTGTTGATTGGACGGGTTTTCAACATTGCGCTTGTCCCGAAAAATTGTGTACCCAAAACTGGTCGAACGGTCCCAAGACTGGTCAAACGGTTTTCAAACGCTGAAACATGGGACATGAACGGCGAAGCCTTTGTTGCTGCAAGCGGTTTCGTTTTTCGCGCAGCCGCGTTTACACACAGCATCTTTAGCACATCGTTTACGCAGGAAAACTTATACACACAGAAGCTTTTATACAGAGAAACTTTGACGCCGAGAAACCTTTACACAGGGGAGCCTTTACACAGGGGAGCCTTTACACACAGACGAGTTTACGCAGAGAAATCTCTACACAGAGGAGTTTTTACACACAGAAGATTTTTACACAAAGAAACGTTTACACACAGAAATTTTTACACAAAAAACCTGTACACAGAGAAGTCTTTTACGCAGAAAAAATATTGCACAAAATTTTGAAAATGTGTGCTGTTGGGTTCTCTGGCCCACCTTGTTTTCATGTGGCCATGCGCCCGCGATTCCAAAAAACAAAGGCGAAACGCTTCACGTTTAAAATTTTGCGCTTGCCACGCGAAAAAAAAAACCTGCATGTGTTGCGCCCGCGAGAAAAAACAAAGTCCTCTTTGAACCGCGTTGCTGCCGGAATGCGTTCGCCAGAAAATTATTCCTACGGGCCGCAGATAAGCAACCACGCCTCAAACCCTCAATTCCAACGCCCTTTTTCGTTTCTTAAGTTCTAAACTCGAGGCCCCTTTCAACAGAACTCAGCATTGATCCAGATGCAGTGCCTGTGCAGATGTTTGCAGGTCCAACCCCCAGACTGCCAAGTTAAACAGGAACCTTTGCTACGCAATCGAGAAAATGACAAACGCCAAAACATTGCGATTCCGATTTAGCTTATCGAAGTCTGGATGTGTTGCGGTTTCGGTTGTTCTTCTACGGGCGCCTAGCTAGTAATTTACATGACTGGGGATTAGCTAGCAGAAATGTCAACATTCTACGTGGCCAAAGCATGTTTCAGGNGTTGTTCTTCTACGGGCGCCTAGCTAGTAATTTACATGACTGGGGATTAGCTAGCAGAAATGTCAACATTCTACGTGGCCAAAGCATGTTTCAGGGCAATAGCTTCATTCAACCGGGGTCAGACAAGTGCGAAATTCGTAGCGTTTTTTGTGTGCAAGAGACCCCCTGAGGACGATGATGGCCAACATTCTTGTCCTGAAGCTCCAGTGCAGAGCGGGGGGGCTTGAACAGGAAATGCTGGACGCCATGGNGACCCCCTGAGGACGATGATGGCCAACATTCTTGTCCTGAAGCTCCAGTGCAGAGCGGGGGGGCTTGAACAGGAAATGCTGGACGCCATGGGGCCAAGCAGCGTCGAATCTTCAATTTTGGCAGGTCAGTGCTTCAGGATTGGTCCAACGCAATAGTGCTGCTGATGTCCGATTTTTCCGGCTCGGCTTTGTATAAGTCGCAGTTGTTGCCTTGCCGGCTCTTGCGCGCAGGCCAGTCTGCTTTTTGTCGGGGAAGGTCCCTCCGAAAGGGTCTCAAAGGCTTTGAGAAAACATTGCCAAAGTTTGTTTTAAAGCAAAATCTATGAGAAAAAACCCTTGGAAAACGTAATTCTACAAGGAGCCATCATGTCTTTGAGATTATGTAGTTACCTGGCATGTGCAGACCTACGGCCAAGCCGGAGCAGCGTTCTTGAATCATTGCCCCGGGCGTGTGGGCCGGCCCATTGATATTTTCGTCATACAATTTTGAGAGTCCATGATTTCACTCGGGCTTCATTTCCGAAAGAGTTGGCGGCTTTACAGGCGAATGTCATATGACAGATAATTCACAATAGAAGTGCCTGGCAAGTCCAAGATTTGCGCTTTGTCGAAGGTCTGCAGCATTCTATTTGGAACCTTGCTTCATTCTTTCCATGCAAACATTGGCGCGCGGGTTCTACGATGTTCTCTTTTTTGACAACCTTCGCAGATGCAAAGAACAAGTGCAAATAGCATGGCCGACAAGGAAAGCGCCCGATACGCCAAAATTTAATGTTGGCTATTCCGACTTTCGCGGCCCCAAAAGCCGCATGCAAAGGTTTCAGAGTGCAGATAGCAGTGTCATGTGCATGCCACTTGGGTTAGGTTCTCTGAGTTTTGGTGAGTGTAATTGTAAGATTCGGCTGACAACCCTTGACCATCCGAAGCCATGTTTTCACATGGCTGCTCTCGTGTACTGTAGCCTTTCTTACTTAGATTATTTGATTATTCAAGCCATGGCCGCCACCTTTGGCTTTGCAAATTCTGAAACATGCGGATTTCTTCTGGGCACGCATTGCTGCGGCCCAGCAGAAAACCTTATGATTAGGCGTGTTGAAGTTCAGTTTCCAGATGCCCAGCGGTGATTGCTAGGTAGCCAAAGGAGAATGTTGGGTTGAAGGCACAGATGATGCATCTTTCATCCTATCAAGCGGCGTGCTGCCCCACGCCCGCCTAGACAAGATGCGAAGACCAGAGGTGAAAGCCCCAGTTTTGGGGTGCTGTTTGCAGGGCAGCGCTGTTGTATTGCTCCACTGTCTCTGCACCAGCGCCTGCCAATCGATGTTCAGCTACTTCAATACTTTTCTTGTTGAGCCAAACATAATTTCAATGCTCCCCTGCCAGATGCAATGCTTGTCCAGCCATCGGCTGTCAGAAGCAAGAAGCGTCCCGCAGATGGTTCGTGTCACGCAAGTAGTTTTCCAAGACATTCTTCCCAGGCACAGCCTTCACTTAAAGCCAGGGCGCTGCCCTCGCATATTGTTTTTGTTATTACCTTGGCCTGTCTATCCAGGTTGGACCGCCGCTTGAAGCCACCTCCCGAAACTTGGCCCGCCTTAGGCAAAACAACCGCATCCAGCATGTGGACAAGTAACTCCTGTAATTTCCGTGTCATTACTTTGGTGTGTTGATAGATACCCAGCAGGGGACGCNGCCTTAGGCAAAACAACCGCATCCAGCATGTGGACAAGTAACTCCTGTAATTTCCGTGTCATTACTTTGGTGTGTTGATAGATACCCAGCAGGGGACGCTCCTCCAGGGTTCTGCGTGATACTGGATGAGGCGTCCGGGCAGTATGAGGCGGACCTTCGGAGCTGAACATCTGTTCAAGGCTTTGCCTGTGCTTCACGCCTCTGCAGCTCACGTTGCTTTTTTTGTAGCTATTCATGTGCTCTTCTTACCCGCCCAAGCACGGTTCAAAACACAGGTGGGAGAGGTAAGGCTCGCAGAGCCGCAGGTTTGAGAACATGCTCCTTCTGCTGCTGCGCTGGAAGCAAGAAGCGCTCAGAAAACGATTTGCGTCCCACACTTCGTTTTCGAACCCTTCTGCCTGGACACCGGCAATATGNGCTCCTTCTGCTGCTGCGCTGGAAGCAAGAAGCGCTCAGAAAACGATTTGCGTCCCACACTTCGTTTTCGAACCCTTCTGCCTGGACACCGGCAATATGCCATATCACCCAGGCTTCACACCTGTCCCTGCTGGCTTCACTTTGGCAAGCTTTGGGCTGTTGAGGTTTTGTCCGGTGGTGGAGGTGCCAATGGCACAGATGTTGCTCTCTGCCAAAACCCTCCATGTCACTTATTGCTAGGTGTGCCTTTGGAGGTTTTTCGGACGCTAGCTAGTTTGAATATGGTTGGATGGACAGCTTCAAGGCCGGTGTTATGTATGCAAAGCTGGTGCCGGCAAGGCCCATGTACTCCACAAAAACTTGATATGCAGCACCTTTCCAGCACTTGCATGGTTGGAGACCACAGCTTCCCGAGTACAGGAAGGGAGGGGGAGGGGGAGAGAGAGGGAGAGAGGGAGAGGGTCACAAGAAAGAGGAAGGAAGAGGGAAAGAAAGCGTGGTAGAAAAAGAACAAAAAGGATTAGCAATGCCGTTCCTGATCATGTTGTGACAGGCGGCTTTATTGATCTGTCCGTGATTTGGCTTTTAGCCTGTCTATCCAGGCCTTAGGCAAAACAACCGCATCCAGCATGTGGACAAGTAACTCCTGTAATTTCCGTGTCATTACTTTGGTGTGTTGATAGATACCCAGCAGGGGACGCNGCTCCTTCTGCTGCTGCGCTGGAAGCAAGAAGCGCTCAGAAAACGATTTGCGTCCCACACTTCGTTTTCGAACCCTTCTGCCTGGACACCGGCAATATGTCATTCATCCGTCCCTGCTTCTGCCTTGACCCAAGCTTATCCATTGACCGGCGCCGAATCACTAGTCTAACCCACGTACCTGTCTTTCGAGGAGAGTTGCGAAATCTGTGACCAGGGCATGTGAAGCCCTGCTTCAGCCCGGTCCAGCTGAAGAGTGCTTTCTCTAGTCAGCCAGCCCGTTGCTCGTGACCCTGAAGAGCCAAATGGTTTTTCCACCTGCGCCTCTTCGCTCGCGCCGTTCCTTTACTGGCAGCCATGATCTGCCCCATGGCGCGTTGATGCAAAGGCACTGGGTTCCCAAGCTTGTGCAGCTGCAATTGGTTGAATTCATGAGCTTTTTCAGNTACTGGCAGCCATGATCTGCCCCATGGCGCGTTGATGCAAAGGCACTGGGTTCCCAAGCTTGTGCAGCTGCAATTGGTTGAATTCATGAGCTTTTTCAGAGCTGCGAATATTCAGTGAGTTGCTTCAGGTCTTCTTTGTTTCGTTGAAAAACAATTTGCCTGTTGAAAGCGCCCGCCGAATCTGTTCGGCCGCAGCCGCATGCTCAGAAANTCAGTGAGTTGCTTCAGGTCTTCTTTGTTTCGTTGAAAAACAATTTGCCTGTTGAAAGCGCCCGCCGAATCTGTTCGGCCGCAGCCGCATGCTCAGAAATTTGTTAAAGCCTGGGTGTGCTGCGTGGTTCAGATCGGAAGTCTTGAGTCAGAGGCTGCGGGTGCATTTTTTGCCCCGCGGTCGCTGCAGGCATGCCATTTTGGATGAGCCAATCCTTGACCAGTTTGGAATTGCGCAGCCTGTCTTAGTGGTGTATTCGGTAATCTGAAACCGAGTTTTTGCTGAGGGAGAAGCTGTATGTTGAGGAGCTGTCTGGAATGCTGCTTTCTGGCATATCAGGCGCGCCGCAATGCCTAAGCCAGCTGGTTTGCGCATGACGGTGCGGGACGTATGGACGATGTGCTGTGGCTGTTTTTGGGTCGAAGTTTGTCCTCTCTTCCAGCGCACCAAGCGAGACCAGCGAGGGTGAATTTTCCAAGCGGGGGCAATGCAGACGAATGTTGGCAGGACTTGAGCTGCGTCACCTGTTCCTACCCCTTGCGCCGCCAAACGAACCTGGCCNAGACGAATGTTGGCAGGACTTGAGCTGCGTCACCTGTTCCTACCCCTTGCGCCGCCAAACGAACCTGGCCGTTCAAGCTAAGGCTTTGCAGGGGATGTGTGGGCTCATGCTGAAATTATCTGAGGCTGCAATTCTTCTCTCAGTCGCCGGCTTTGGCAGAGCCAGGGTCCCGTAAAGTGATCTCGAAACACTGGTCATCAGTATGTTATTAAGGGGTCAAGATCTGCCTTGATTGTGCAAAGCCCCGCTGCTTAAGCCAAGGCATTGTCATGCTTGCACGACTTGGAAATTACAGTCAGCGTGCCGTTTGAGAGGATACGTCTGAACCCTTTGCAGTCAAGAACTTGCTTGAGGCTTGTAGAAATAAGAAACTACCGCAGTGAAGCGACGGTGTCAAGAGTTAGCAGGTAAAGGGTTTGGGCTCAGATTAAGTTTGGTGAGCCTCGGCAAAAGTCGAAGTCTTCTGGGTCAAAGTTACCCGAGAGATTTGCAAGGGTGTGCATGCGACCCCTTGTCGCAAGAGCGTCCACAAGAATCGGTTAGATCATAACTTTAAATGTTTTCTGCAAAAACTGGGACGTAAGCACACATAGACTGAACAGCTGCACAAACAAAGGCAGAAGATATTCTGTTCGAGGCTACGGGTAGAATTTTTGGCAAGGCGTCACCATGTCTGAGTTCTGCGGGACAAAAAGATGTTGGCAGAAGGCTTGTGAAATTTCATCCCACATCACCTTGGTCACCTTCCCGGTTCAAGCGCCGCAAGTCTAATCGAACATCAGTGTGAGTGAGCCGTTGAAGCTCAGGCCGGGCCAACACTGAGAGCAAAAGGTTGAAATATCAACCATGNGTTCAAGCGCCGCAAGTCTAATCGAACATCAGTGTGAGTGAGCCGTTGAAGCTCAGGCCGGGCCAACACTGAGAGCAAAAGGTTGAAATATCAACCATGGGTAGGTGTAACTGAATGCATCGGAAAACACATGTTCTTTCTTGAGTGCCTCTTTTCTGTCCCTTCACTAAACTTGCTCGCCCCAGAATGAAGGCTTTTGCACGTTCATGGTTTTCAGACGGAGAGGTGCCCAAGACAGCTGCAAAAGCGACGAGCCACCATGAGCTCTACCTCCATTTNCCCCAGAATGAAGGCTTTTGCACGTTCATGGTTTTCAGACGGAGAGGTGCCCAAGACAGCTGCAAAAGCGACGAGCCACCATGAGCTCTACCTCCATTTGTTTCCTCACGACAAAGCCTCTTCTGCTTTGTAGGTGAGAGGCTTGCAGAAGGGCGTTGTTTGTCAAGTTTTCTTTGGACTGTGGTTTAGCGCGTCCTGCAAGAGCAAAGGAATTCTAACCACCCAGGAACCATCGACCATGACGACGGCGCGCAAAGCACAAGGCAAGACAGCCCCGAATATCTGATCCAGGATATTTGCCCAGATCAAGCCCAGGGCTTGTCGAGGAAAGGTATTGATATGGCAAGCCAAATCAGATTGGGACAGCCTGGATGTAGGAGAAGTCAACGCACCCCAGCCACATCTCCATAGCAAGCCTGCGATTCTTGCAGAAGCAGAGAAGCTTTGCTGTCAACCTTTACGACAAAGAACAAAGGGCTCCAACTCAGTAGTTTTTTTCCCATTTGCTTGGTAGTTGGGACGAAGGCATCTCAACATGCCACAAGGGGAGGTTCTGCAAGAAGCCACGTCTTGACGACTTTGCCTTTTGGACGGCTAGTTTGTTTACGCCTGCAAATCATGCTTGGCGTGGTTGCTGCATGTGGCGCTTGTGTGTCTTTGCTATGACAGGCAGTCCATTCCAATTTGTGAGCAATGCAACCCAGAAAACGGCTTCAAAGATTTGCAGCGCTTTTGCAGAGAGGAGGAATCAACCGCTTCCAATGTTTGCTCTTTACTACAGTCTCTTGGGAGTGATGCGCACGTGGGAGATCTGGGCCATGTGGGAGAGCCTTGGGTGCCGTGGGATTGATGGACGTGGATCGGTTCTGAAAGACATCTCCTGCCGATTGCAGTTGTTTAGTTCCTGTAAGCATTCGGCTTGTCATGCCATGTCCCTACATTCGCCTCGTTCTGCTGTACTCTTCCCGTTGCAAGCACCATCCTTTCATGCGCCGCATTTTTTGGCACGGAAAAGCGGCTTATGCAATCAGCAAGGCACGCAGCAAGACATGCAAGTCCCATACGAGGCCCACGTCGAAGACGTCGAAGTGCACCACTGGTGCACCTCTTGGGCGCCGAACATGTGCCATGCCCATGGTTACACCCCTTGTTCACCATTATCACTCGCTGGGCCATCGGGTTTCCGATGGACGAAGCATTTGGGCCAATAGTAGCAAGGCAGTTCAGAGAGGGCCCGATGAGTGAGCCTGTACATTGCATACCAAACGGTGCCTACACATCCTACACCAATCGCAATCCACGCGTTGCTCCAATGATTGGCACATGGCTTGCAGATGCGCTCAGATGATGAACAAAGCAAAAAAAAGGACAAGAAATGCAAAAAGAGCAAGAACGACACCAAAAAAAGGTGAATAATCACACGATGCAAGTTTCACCTGCAGCCCAGCCAGGCAAGATTTGTCAGAGGCAGTGGCAGAAATGGTGATTCAGTTTGCAGCTCGTACTTGCACTTGCAGCACCCCAAAGGCACCATATTTTCCATATTTTACAATACTTGTATGACACCTATATAAGTATTATATCAGCATTCTCAAACAAGGGTACCTTGCCTAGGGTACGCAACTTTCTCTTTTGAGTCGGACGGTCCATCTGACAAATTGACAAAGCGCTCTCAGCTGTTTGCCCGCTTGACTCAGGCGGCGGCATAGTGAAGTGAGAAGGAAAGAAGAAAGGTTGACGCTTTGCTGGCCAAATGCACGCACCGGATACGTCAAGATAAAATTATTGGCTTTTCTTACCAGCGTGCAAGCTGCTCACTGCCAAGATGAAAGTCGGTAGGTAGAAGGTCTTTGGTAGCATCCACAAAAATTGTAAATTTCAATAACCATGTATTGTTTTTCAAGGCAGTGATGCTTGAAAGGCAGAAACAAGATTAAACAAGATGTGAGTTCATGCTTTTGATGCTCCAGCCTGCCACTGACCAACTTAGAATGGGCTATACCTGCGGAAAATGTAAGACTTAACAAAGAAACATGAATGATCAAATTCTTGAAAGTCCCGAAGTGGCAGGGTGTGGGTCATCAGCGACCATGAAAAAAAGGCAGTATCAGTATCAGTATATTTTTCAGTGCACCATGCAGTCCATCTCAGGGGTTTGTGAGGCAAATAGGTCCGACAGGTTACTTGCGCACATCCAAGCCTGGATGGAATGTGTGCGCCCCCTGTAAGGATTTGAGAACTGCCAAAGAAATCGAAGAAACCTAAGATGTGACAACTTAGGTGGTTCCTGGTTCCCCCTTACATCAAGCCTAAGATGTCAATTCTGCCTGGGCTCAATGACTGTGGCATACTCGACAAAATGAGGTGATGGTAGAAGGCCTTTTCCAAAACAAATCCTGCACTGAACTTTAAATTTTTGCTTTTTGGCTTAATTCCTGAAAGGGTAGGTTTTTGGAGTTTTGCCCAGTTCCAACTTTATAGTGGCTGGACCCCATCAGGTGGTACCCGCTTTGAATTTTGTAGAGATGGTTTGGGGGCCATTTATGACTTTATAGCTATAGAGTTCGGACCCCCCACTGAAGCCGGAATTCACACGGGGATCTTAGAATGTTCGGAAAATGCGAAGTGAGAAGTTGCGTCGATGCACCATCCAGAGGATCCACCCAGCGACAAAGGATGGTACATCCAAGAACTTGGCAAGGAAATGGATTCGGTCCACCTGACATGTTTGAAGTAGTGCAGCCACTTGCACACTGTCAAGCCCGACGAGTAAAGGCAAGGTTGTGTTGACCTCGATCCGCCCGATCGCTCACCACCAATGAAGATATCGCCCAGTGTCAGCAAACTTTGCGCCGAGAGTTTTTCCAGGCCCCGAATTTGTTGAGAGAGGGTTGCTAGTGGCAATCTCGGCCGTCCAAAGAAAGCGGCGCTAATCCATGCCCACTCCACCATGTGCTACAAGCAACTAGGAAAAATGATGAAAAAGGTTTTGCAATGCCGTGGTGGTGCAGGAGATGTTCACTTGAATAAACTGCAGAAGGTATGAGCTGATGCCTCTATAGAACGACCGATGGTCAAAGCCCGCATGCTTTCTTTGCTTTGGTCACACAGGAGGGAAAGGAGAGCCCCCCCTCCTGCTGTTTCTATTTTGTTGTTTCGTGCTTTCATTTCTGACCTTTTTGGTTTCTTTGCGTTGGTGTAAAGACCATGAGAAGTACTGTAAATGAGACGGTTAACAAGTTAAAGTTTCAGGATGCTTCAAATATTGTTCAAGATGGAAGGCGGTCATGCAAAATGGAAGGTTGAAGTTCCCAATGCACGGAAGCCCACATAGCCCCCAGAGAATACCACTTGCCTCTTCGCAGTGTCCAGAGCCTCCATGCATGGAGCTTCTACACAAGCACGCAGACACACGCATGCAGACACACACCCACGCATGCACACACAGTTTGTTCTTGTCGCTGCAGGTTGCAAAGGGTGGGATGAACCATTTTGACTGCCCAAAAGGGATGCCAATCAACAGGCACTCGATGTGCAGGCGGCACTTGCAAGAAAGCTGTTTTGCAACAACCTTGCGGTACCAAGAATGCTTATGCGGAACATATTGCGCATGGTATGAGCTGATGTCCGTGGACTGGAATTGGCGGTAGTGACAGTTTGCATGGTCTGCAAGAAGGCAAGGGAAAGGATAAGGCGAAGCAAATGTTGAAAGCCTCCACTCAGTTCAATCTCTGCCACCGCAAAAGCCTTGTGCCCAGTAGGCAAACCCTCCTGTGATACTGCCGAGCTGATGTTTTCGAGCGAAAGCTGCGTGAATGGAAGCCTGTGCCTCCAAGATGGTGTTTTCCCACTGCTTTCTCTGTTCTGACATCTGTGTGCACAACTCAAAAGATGCCATCTTTTGCTCGTAGGCAAAAATAAACCACGATGCTTCCCTTGCGCGTGCGCCTGAGTTTCAAGTGAGGCTGGGATTGCCCAAGCGGGAAGGAAATAACCTCCCGGCAAATGGCTTGGTTGGGCGAAATTGCTTGCCACAAGGCGTTTCGCGCACATACATGGTGGCTTTGCTTGCCTACCGTTTCCCAAGTCCGACCAGTTTGCAGGGACCCACGGCTCCAGGTGAAAGCCTTCAAGCGGTGGCTACTGCAGTTTTAGGGTCGGCTTGCAGACAGTGTCAAGAATCTTGGATCGAATTATAGCCGCTTGTGACCGCTCAAGAATGAGGCGTGCTTCCGCAAGCGTTTGATTCACAAGAGCGATCTCAGCGCACTGCAGCCAACCAGCCGCTTGCAGCTGGAATGCCCCCGGCAGCTTGGAAGGGCCGCCCAGAGCCAATGCAATGCCAATGGAGGTCTGCAGTGCGTCAAAAAAGTTTCAAATTGATGTTGCCCCGCGTCGGGTTGCCACTATGATTGCTCGACTCAGCAAGGATGAAACAAGGAAGCAGCGAGTATGTTCACGCTCGGTAGGAGGCTTTGCGATTGGCTTGCCTTTTGCTGTCGCACTCGCCGGTGGTTGAAGCTTGTCGGCATACCCAGCCATCTTGACTGGCGGGGGTGGCTCCACACTTCCAGGTGGAGGCAAAGGCGCTATTTTTTGACCATGATGATGACGCAGCAGCGCCAGAATACTGGACTAAGGAGTCAACCTTGCCTTGAAACTTCTCAACATGGTGTTGGACTGACTGCTCAGCGCCACTGACGTTCACCTTCGCACTCGCCTGAGTCTTGATGTGTCGCTGGTAGAGGATTGGTCTTTTTCTCCGCATTGTCGATTGACAAGATGACTTGCGAAGGCGCCGCATCCTGGGTCAGAATGCGTCCGCCCGAGACTTTTTCACCACGAACACCACCCGGGCAGGCGCTCCTTGGTATTTCGCCCCAGGGTTCGGCTTGGCCCTGTGGTGCGCCACGCACGGGTCCAACTGTGTTAGGAGCCTTTTCAAAATCCAACATCCAAGAACCAGCGGCTTTAGCCGTTTCGGAAATCTGCCAGCAACAAGGCGCCAGAAAGTGTTTCATGGAAAACGTGTATAAGTATGAAATATGAGGTCAGGGGTCCTTGACTGTGAACAGTCACTCCAAAGAATTTCCGTCGCTCATGGCGCATGTGAGCTGACAGAGTTGTGCTAATATTTTGTAAGAAGGTTAGCTGATGTTAGCTGGGTTTCGCACCTTCTGGATTCGCCACAGCTAGGGCGAGGAAAGCAATGCCAAGTTGGGCGCAAGAGGTGTGGAGCCTTTGGACTACCTCGCAACAGGAATTTTCATGCAGAGGTTCGCCATGGGTTTTCATTGCGTTTCAACTTTGAACACCTTCAGACATTGCGCAGCTTTGTCCGAAACTTCTCGTTTAGAGCGAAGAGGGCGACGACGGACCGTGAAGATCTCGCATGATTTCTTTTGCCAAGGAGATGAAACATATGAAACAACCGTGACCGAGCGGCACGGGGTGGCATCCGTGTTGATGCTGTGCCTCCGAAGCACGGCATTGTCATTGTGAAGCCGGCGCGCTGCTGTCTTGCAAAGCTTTTATTCCCGTGCATCCAGGGTTTTCGACGTGCTCTCCTGCCCTTGAGGACAGTCAGGAAGGTNCATTGTGAAGCCGGCGCGCTGCTGTCTTGCAAAGCTTTTATTCCCGTGCATCCAGGGTTTTCGACGTGCTCTCCTGCCCTTGAGGACAGTCAGGAAGGTGATGTAGTTCCGTGCCTTTGCGTATTTTGAAATTGCAAATGAGCTTTGCGTGTTTTCAACTTGTAAATGAGCTCACGAGCTTTAAACAAAAATTGAATCACTCTCCCACGATTTCGANTGCGTATTTTGAAATTGCAAATGAGCTTTGCGTGTTTTCAACTTGTAAATGAGCTCACGAGCTTTAAACAAAAATTGAATCACTCTCCCACGATTTCGATTGATATCCCATGTTTGGACCTAGATAATCTTCATCTGAGCACAGAATGACAGTCCCTTCGGCCTCCGGTCACTGACCTTTTAGTCCGCAGTCGGCGTCCTCAGTATAACAGTTTTTGCAATCAAGATCTACCTATTGGAAACATTCGTAGAAGTGGATCCCTGTTTCAACCTCCAGGNTTTAGTCCGCAGTCGGCGTCCTCAGTATAACAGTTTTTGCAATCAAGATCTACCTATTGGAAACATTCGTAGAAGTGGATCCCTGTTTCAACCTCCAGGGGGGTCATTTTCCATTCCCTGCGTTTCTGCAGGTAAAATAGACCCCGATGTCTTCGGAGCATGACCAGCGCATGATTCGCAGGTAAAAGACATTTTTTCACGTCGAATACGCCCTTGTTTCACACCTTTGAAATGCGAGGGTGCTGATTGTCCAAAAGGTGGGTTTTGACTGAACAGAATGGCTTTGCGTCCGTCTTCTGCTTCGAGACGCGTCTTTTGAATGCAACTGCTGGCCGCAGAAAGCTGACACTCTGGGCCAAGGAACCAGCAGAGGCAAGCACAGGCCGTGAAAGCAAGGTCCACATCATCATGAAGAAATTCGCAGTATCTTGGGATGATGAAAAATGGCTGCGGGTCTACGCCACGCTGGATAATGAAGATTTCACTTAATTTTTGGCCGGAGCATTGCGCTGAGCAGAAGGAACACAGGGGGTCCCTTGGCTAAGCAGTGCATGTGTCACAGCAGAAAGGAAGGAAAGGTGGTGAAACTTATGTGCGCCTTGATGGAAACGGCTAGTAAACAAAGGGTCCCAGCTGGGAACCCCCAGCGGTATGCTTATACACAATGCTGCAGGCTTTTTCGATGCGTCCATTGGCGCAAAGACATTCGGTGCACCATGGCAGCACCCGAACTCGGCAAAGTTCCTCAAAGAATTGGAAGGATATCAGAGGCCGATAGAAGCCGCTAAGGCGAGAACTTTGTTTTGCAACCCGCAGGCTCAGAGATGCAGCTGCGACAGGATTGTAGATCTTGGCTTGGACTTGGGATTAATATCGCAAGGACATGCCTATCTTTCTTGTAGTTCAGGTGTGTTTGTGTGTGGTCATGCGTAGAGAGCTCATGATGGCTTTGCAGATTCGGCCGGCAAGGAGGGGTTTGGGTTGAGACCGAGGAATGCAGCTGTGTAAGGTCGGGTGAGATGACCCATAGCTCCTGTCAAACGAATGTCTCCAAGTAACACCTCTTGATATGGAAAGTCAATTCAGTGGCTGGTTGATTCGGATTGTGGCCATCGAACCTGCTCTCGAACCTGCTCTCGATCTTTGTTGAGGCACATGGTGTCGTTTTTAATTTGCAAAAACGATGTTGCAAGCAACTCCAACACGTGTATCAGCATCTCACCCCCGAATGTTTTCGCAGCTACATGAAAAAGAATATGTATAGATTTGTTGTCTAATCAACAGATTTTGTATGTTGTGGTCTGCAGTGTCAGTTCCCATGTCCTGTAGGGTTTGCCTAGGACGTCAGAATTGATTAGGAACGACATGATGCCGATTGAGCGAAAGGGGACGCCACACGCAAGTTGTCAAGCACATTTGTGGCACTTCAGCCCAGAAGATGTTGAATGCTTTGGGGGGCTCAACCGCTCAAGCCATGTCAGACCCACCGGCAATGTGGAGTGCTAGATGTGAAGGACTTGCGGTTGGACATTTCTTGGCTGAGTTCAACTTGTTTCCTCCAATTTTCTGCGCGCTGGCCGCGAGAAGCTGAAGCTTTTTTGGTGAAGTAGTTGTAAGGCAAAGTGTTTGTTGTTTTCTGAGATTTGTTTCTTGGCTCTCCAGTCAGGGGCGGTTGACAGTGATGCTGACCCCGCTAGGAAAATCAAAGGGTTTGGGGATTGTTTTTGTGTAGCAACTGTTCATGGCCATGAAAAGATGCTTGCCAAAAAGATAGGAAAGAATTGGCGTTTCCAAGAACACCAACCGTTTTGTGGTAGTTTCGTGCAGAGACGGGCTTCAGCCTTTGCCGTAAACCGACAGGCTTTGCACTGTTTGGCATATCTTTGCCATGTGGGCAGGGGCGCTGGGCCGCCTTATGTTCATGTTTTGGCGGGGGCGCTGCTTCCTTCAGTGCGAAGTTGCTGGTAGACCTTCAAATCTGGTCTTAGTTCCTTTCCGCTCTCGATCCATGTCTTGAGAGCCGCAAGAGACTAGGTTTTGCTTCATGGGAGTAGGAGTGTCTATGCTATGCCTTCTCGGGGGTTCTTCAGCAGATGCAAGATACCAGTTGCAAACCGCACCTGCTCTTTGCATAGTAGATGGCCCTTAATAACCAGAGATGCCGTGCACATCTTGGTCAGCATGGGCCCANAGATGCAAGATACCAGTTGCAAACCGCACCTGCTCTTTGCATAGTAGATGGCCCTTAATAACCAGAGATGCCGTGCACATCTTGGTCAGCATGGGCCCACTCACAAGATGGCCGTTGGTGCTCTTAAGAGCGCTTTGGGAAGCGCCGCACCGCCGCATCCCAAGTTGAAAGTGTGATGAATTCGCGCCGCCCACCAAACGCTCACAACAACTGCTCGCGTCGTTCGTTGAAGCCGTTTGCCAACCGTCTCTGAACCCTCGCAGCTTCAAAGTTAAGGAAAACTAGTAACTAGTAGCTCAGTGCGGGCATTGCCCCTTATAACAGGATTGGCGAAGGTGCTCATATAGAAACCATTCATGGCCATGAAGACATGGAAAGGCTTGGTGCANNNTGCGCAGCGCAGCGCGTGTTTGCCATCTGGCCTGGCAGGCCGTCTTTTTTGAATGATTTTGCCACTTGGCATGGCCCGGCCGTGTGTCGCACCACCTTGACTCGGTGAAGCCCCATTTGCCACAGGCCAATGAAACTTGACCGGGCATTCTATGAAGCCATCCGCTAACTAGCCATTAAGTCCCACAGCTTCCGCCGGGTTACAGGAATGAATGGCTTTTTGCGTGCCTTGCGCCTAGCAAGAGGGCTGGTGAAGCTGTGCAAGGTGATGACACCACATCGGAAAGCAAGGGGAGTATAGGAATTGATTCTTATAATTCCAAGCATTCGAAGGACTTTGCATGGGTCAAGAACCAGCGGGCTTTGGCCTTGAAAATGCAGGACGCGACTTGGTGCATACGTGCTCAGTTTTGCCATGGAGCTCTGTGCTCCAGATCGCCCCAATGGCATGGTGATATGAAAGCGTTGATTCCTTCACTGCAAAGTTGTTGGTAGACCTTCAAATATTTGGTGTGGCCACCATGGCANCTCCAGATCGCCCCAATGGCATGGTGATATGAAAGCGTTGATTCCTTCACTGCAAAGTTGTTGGTAGACCTTCAAATATTTGGTGTGGCCACCATGGCAGTCAACACCATCGACAAGATGAGCAGTGATGCTGTGTAGAAGGTTGTAGAGCACGTCACATTGCCATAGCCCGGCCCCATGCCGCACCACCCTGACAGGGTGAAGTCCCACCTGCCAAAAGCCTATGGTAAACTTGCCAGGACATTCCATCAAGTCAGCCGCCAACTATTCAGAGGACCTCGATACTGGCTGGTGAAGGCGCCATTCAAGGTAGCCGAAAGATGTTTGGTGGAAGAGGTGACTAGGAATAATTGTTACAAGCGCGTCCCAAGGATTTTACATATGTCAAGAATTGGCTGGCTTAGGCGTTCAAAATATACCAGGCAACTTGGTGCACAAGTTCCTTGTTTTGCCATGTGGCTCTGTGCTCCAGGCCACCCCATTGGCATGCATGGTGGTATGAAGGCCTTGATTCCTTCACTGCAAAGTTGCTGCTGGACCTTCGAAAAATCCATGTCGCCACCACGGCAATCAGCGCCATCAACAAGATGAGCCCGGCGCCATGCTGCACCACCCTGACAGGGCGAAGTCCCACCTGCCAAAAGCCGATGGTAAACTTGACGGCATTCTGTGAAGTCATCCGCAACTAGCCCGGAGCTCCCACGTCCTGCGCGGCGTCCAGCGAAATCACCAGCTTGTTGTGCGCCTCGCCAACGCTAACTAACGGGGCCTGGGAAATGAGCTTGCGCAGGCGCCAGTCGATCTCACAAAGAAGAATTTGATGGGAAGGGGAGCAGGAATTGAATCGATTGTTTCCGGCACCACTTTGCGTGTTCTAAGCGTGTGATGGCTTCACCTTTGTCAATGATTCGAGGGACTTGGTGCAGTTTGGTGGGACTTTGTAAGAACCGCCGGCATCAAACCAATCCGAGGGGTATTCATTGCGGAGGAAATGAGAAAAGCAAGGAAACAACAAGAGTCCTGCAGGTTTTGCAGCTTTGCTGTTCATATTACAGTTTGCTGTCTGGTATGTATCTGTGCCGGCGCCCTTGGCGTCAAATCCATTGCCGGCCCAAACCGATTGCGCCATCTGATTTCCAGGTTTCTTTAATGAAAGCAGCGCCGCCAAAGGCTGAGAAAACGACAACCTTGCCAACAGGGATGCGTTATTTGTGGCGCAGCCACAGCGCCTGAGGCCCCCTGATCAACAGGATGTGAGGAAGCTGCTTTCCTCCCCACAGCACTTGGGTCAGGGCTGCAATTTTCAGTGCGGGAGCACGTTCCCGCCCATCTTGTTCCTGCATATCACCAAGCTTTGGTCATTGGTGTGGCTCTGTTGCCTTGGCATGAACTTCCACTCATGCATGAAAGGATCATTGCTGCTGCTCGACGCTGGAAGGGCTGCCTTGCAGGGCTGCTGCCAGCTTCACTGTGGCGCGTGCACCTTTGCTGCTGCATAGCAGGGCTGCCAATGCAAGGTAGGTGCCAGGGGGCATTGTTTTGCAGCTGCTTGGCATGTAGGGATTTCATACCCATCTGAGTCGTATTCAAAGACAAAAAGATGACAAGAGCAAAGATCGCATTGCATTTCTGGGGGTCCAGCCTTGAAGAAGGGATGATCCCAAATATTTAAACCTTGCCAGCAATGGTTTTTCAGAACGCATAGTTTTTTGCGCCGCCCCAGCGCATGAGGCCAGCCTATCAAGAGAATGCGAGGAAGTTGCTTTCCTTCCCGCAAGACTTGGTGCAAAATCATGGACTGGCCGATTTCCTTGCGTATCACAGGCTTTGGCCCTTCATATGGCTCTGCTGCATTTTTTGTGAGCTTCTATTCCCGCACGAAAGACGTAACGCCGCGCTGCTCGACGCTGGAAGGACTGCCTTGCAGAGCTGCTATTGCCTAAGGGTCACTGGAGCCTCTGCTGGCAAGGCCATCTTTGTGAATCAGCAACCGGCCAGGCGCCCGGAAGCAATCCGGGGTCAAGGCTTTGCTGATGCAAGAATCCATGAGCGCTCACTGATTGCAGGCACTGGGTCAATCTGCAACTGTGAAAGCTTTTGCATACAACCTGTCATGGATTGAAATGCGGCGAGCAGTGGCAGGGCAGCGCAGCGCCTCTCCATGGTGAGATTTCCAGTGCGGGGCTTTCCGCATCTTCTTGCGCACCCCTTGCCCGGCAGAACAGCATGCATGTTGGGAAGCAAGCAAGTGTCAACATGCTCTTGATGCTGCAAGGACAGTTTCAGAACCATACTGAGGGAATTTGTCTGGGGGCCATGTTGGTGGGGTGCATCAGGCAATGAACTCAGAAGCAGCCATCAAGGCTCTCGTGTGTTACTTTTGCGCCGCTTTGTGCCGTGCGCAAGAAGGCCAAGCTGAGCAGAGCCGAGTAGTTTCTGCGGTTCCTTCGTGTGACCTGTGGCTTGGGTCGAATTTTAAGAGGTGTCTTCTAAAGGCGTTATGGCCGAAGGCAGCTCATTGGTTGGGCAAGGTCAGATTGCTCTTGCGAGGCAAAGACATCAGCAGAATGGTCAGCCCAGTGGCCAAGCTGGAACCATTGCTCTAGATGCCGAGCAGATGGCTTGCGGTTGCCAGTTCGGCATTGCTTTGTGCCACTCACCAGTGCACAAAGTTGAGCAAAACAGCTGCTTCGCCTCCTTCACGTCAAGAACGCGGTTCTTGCCAAGAAGTTGAAGATGAAGCGCGGATGCCTGTGACTGTTGTCTTGGCTTGAATTTTGTGAGGTGCCACGCGCGTGAGTTTTAGCTCCAGGCTCCCAATGTCCATGTTCTTTGTGCTCGTAAACTGTCCCCGCACCTGCAGCGGCCAGTTCCAGAACCAAGCTGGGCAAATTTCTGTTGACGCTGCATTGCTGGTGCATGCTAGGCCAAGTGCCAAGCAGGAACTACCCGGGCTCCCATTGATCAGTTTGGGGCCGCCGGTCGCCCCTTGACAGAGTCGGAAGAAAGCGAAGCAAAGTGAAACTGTTGCTGAATTTTTCTTGTAGTATATAAAGCAATAGTTTTTCCTACAGGGTGGACGATTAGGCCCAGGTACCATTGAACTTTGGTTCACTGGGGTGCCTTCTGGAATCATGCCGGCTGCAGGCTCCACATGTGCAAGGCTTTCGGCGCCGATGCACTGTCCTTGCACATGCTGCGGACATTTCCAGAACCAACCCAGAAAAAATGTTGTAGAATGTCACACCCGGTACCAAACAGATGTTCAAAATCCTGGCTTGCGTGCAGCAGTTCTGTGCCGCTTTGGGCCATGGGAAAAAAGACAGGGTTGAGCAGAGCAGTTTCTGGACATCTTGCGTTTTAAAAGGAGCAGTTCTGGTCAGGGCAGCGAAGATGAAGCGTAAGTTTCAATGAGCCTTGGTCTGGCTTGAGTTCTCGCGGGATGCCTTCTAGAGGGGCTGCGGCTTCAGGCTCCCGGTGTGCAATGCCTTTCTCATCGATGGGCTGACTTTGCAAAGCAAAGCTGTGTGGAGTGAAGCAATCAACGGTTAACTCGGGGCTGATACTGGCAGAATTGACGAAGATGCCTCGTTGCTAGGATGCCTCAGGCAATGCAACAAGAAGAGGCTAGTCAGGCTGCCATGCTTTGCGCCATGCAGAACGACAGGTAAGTCAAGTAGTCCCTGCTCATCCTCCATGATGAAGAAGCAGTTCGTCTCAGGAAGTTGAACCGGATGTGGATTCCTCTGTGCCTTCCTGTAGCAGGCCGATTGGAAGGACGATTTCCCGATATGCTTGTCGCAGGGGCAAGGTGATGAACTTTCCGTGGAACAATGGATGTCAGCTCGCACCACTGCTGTTCGCAGCAGATGTGGCCATTTGAGCAAACCCATTGCATGCCCACCCGGGCTTATAGCGCAATGTGGTGGACGTCGCGTCCCACAATCAAATACATGCGGGCCGCGCGGCCTGGGTAATCTAGTTTGCGGGCCCCGCTCACAGGAAAGCGAACCCAGAAACTCTTGTGGATGAGTCAAGTCGGGGTGCTTTCATTGAGTCTGCGTAGCTCATGCAAGCCATATCCAGCGGACTTTCCCTTCTTGGAGGGTCAAGCTGAGATGCATTAGGACGTGAATCATAGTGAAGACGCTGATACCCAGGCGCGCGCTGCTTAGTTTCCTCTTCAGGCCATGCTACTTTCCTGAACGCGATTCTTGTTTTCAGGTCACTTGAAACCAACAGATGCGTGCACGCGCGGTTGCTGCCAAACGCCTTGAAATTGAGCATTCACAATTATTGTCTACATCCGCGACAGTCCATCCCGGCTGCATATCCGGAGGGCCAAGAAATTCACCGCGCGCCGCTTGTGAGTCACAGGCCCAGCTCTTGCCAACGGACCGCTTGAAGACCAGTCACCGAATGACCAGATGCCTTCTCTCGCAGTGCTAGAACAATTCACAGGTGTTTAACCAAGAGTAACACAGCCGACACAGCCTTGGTTTGCCCTTGCTCGTCGAGATTCTGGCGGGGCGGTCACAACTTGCACCGGCATTGCAGGGAAAGTGCAGGTGGATGAGTTTACGCGGAAGGGGTTTGCTCACGCAGGGAGTATTCAGATGCCATCTCTTCAAGGCCAAGGAAAGCCGCCAGGAAGAGCCGTGCCTTTGACAGCTCAGTGCCCTTTCCAGGCGCTTCCGCAGACTCTAACCAGGGCAACGATGGCAATCAAAACCANAAGGAAAGCCGCCAGGAAGAGCCGTGCCTTTGACAGCTCAGTGCCCTTTCCAGGCGCTTCCGCAGACTCTAACCAGGGCAACGATGGCAATCAAAACCACCGCGCTTGTGTCTTTTCATCCCTTGTCGTTGATTGGGTGTAGCCATCAGATTCAACGGGCAAGACGCAGGAGATGTCGGCGAAAGAAACCCAAGCATCGAAGGGAGTTGTTCTTGCAGGTTTGCTCGTCAGCTCAGACAGATATCGATTCGTCCGGCGCTCCTCCTGTGCCAATGCTGAACTTTGAAAACTGTTTGCCTTATATGTTAAAGGACCTGCGTGGGTTGCAGCTCCGGGGTGTCAGGGCAGATGCTTCAGCATGCCCAAAATGCTCCAAACACCTGCCATAGACAGTCTGTTTCCACAGGATTTGGTCATGAATCCCAGGCCCTGCCTTTGGCGAGGCAAAATTTGGCAAAGAAAGCCTTGGTAAAATATATGGCTGGCAAAGTATCTGGCATTGCTGAAGTTTGCAAAAAGCACAGCATCTTTAGGCGCTCTTGTCTTTCCAGCGATTGGGAACGGCCATTTTTTTTTGCCCCATTCCTGACTTGCTTGCGTTTCAAAGTTTCCCGCCCGCTTCCCATTGGACAAACTGAGACAGCAGGCTTTGGAACAATCGAAGGACAGGGGGGCAAGCTGCAGCCAACTGGATCAAATGCCGATCCAGCGGTGCCGAGAAATTCCTATGTCAAGCGAAGACACAACGGCTTCAACATGGTTGCATGCATGTTGCATTTACTTTGAAGCCGGAGAATCTGGAGAACGCGGAAGAATAAAATTTGGGCCTTCGCAGCATTGTGGTTACACAGGTGTAAAGGCAACACATGTTTTTTTGGTCCTCATTCAGCAGCGATCTGAAACAGTTGCTGCGCATGTTCTTCCTTTGTTCTTCGACACGCATGGGTAAGCAAGGCATGGGGATGCAGGAAAATATAAGAAAGAGACATCATTGTGACTGGCTGAACGGGATCTTCCATAGTGGCTACGAGTTTGCTGGATGGTGATATGGTGGCTATGTGTTGCGGGATGTTAGCTCATATCTCATGGGGTTACCTAGCCAGGCTATTGAATGGGGGAACCTGATCACGCTGATCCTGTTGTTCCTCAAACAAAGCGCGCCGCAGGCAGTAGTGGCATGCGACTGGGAAAACTAATATTCGCAAACAGAATTGCAAATTGGCTATAGCTTGTCTTTGGAAAAGATTCTGAAAGAAAGATTTTTATCTGTATTTCACGAAGTCCCGAAGAGCCAGATTTGCTTAATACCAGTATATAGTACCCCGCAAGGCGGTCACGGAACTTTCACTGAGAGGAAAGCTGTAGGCTGTAGGAGAGGCCCGTTGTCGTGATGCATGGATGGCAGAGCGAACCCATTGATGTACCGAAGGGGCTCTGAGTCTGAGTCACTCTGTCTCTCTCTCTCTCTCTATATATATATATATATTATATATATATATATGTGTGTGTGTGTGTCTCTCTTTCCTCTTTGTCTCCTTATCTCTGTTTCTCTCTCTCTCTCTCTCTATCCTCTCTCTATCTATCTCTATCTCCCCCTCCCCCTCTATTGATATATCCACCTATCTGTCTGTCTGCCTGTCCCTCTATCTCTCTGTACCTATTTCTTTCTTCCTACCCATCTATTTATCTATCTCTCTCTCCCTCTCTCTATCTATCTAGTCCTCTGTGTCTCTCTCTCTCTCTATCTCTCTCCTTCTTTCTCTATATCTCTCTCTCTCTCTATCTCTCTCTCTCTCTCTCTCCCCCTCTATCTCTATCTCTATCTCTCTCTCTCTCTCTCTCTTTCTTTCTCTATCTCTCTTTCTTTCTTTCTTTCTTTCTTTCTTTCTTTCTTTCTTTCTTTCTTTCTTTCTCTTTCTTTCTTTCTTTCGTTCGTTCTTTCTTACTTTCTTTCGTTCGTTCGTTCTTTCTTTCTTTCTTTCTTTCTTTCTTTCTTTCTTTCAAAGAAAGAAAGAAAGAAAGAAAGAAAGAAAGAAAGAAAGAAAGAAACTTTCTTTCTTTCTTTCTTTCTTTCTTTCTTTCTCTCTCTCTCTCTCTCTCTCTCTGTCTTCTCTTCTCGCTCGCTCTCCCTATCTATCTGTCTATCCACCTATCTCAATCTCTGCCTATCTCCAAGTCTATTTCTGTCTCCAACTCTAGGTTTAGCTCTACTTTTACCTCTTCTTCATTCTTTTTCTATCTATTTCTCTGTCCACCTGTCCATCCATTCATCCATCCACCTTTCTACCTGTCTATCTATCTATCTTTCTCTCCATCTATCTGAAAGGACGCAATTAGGCGAGACTTCCTTCACAATCGGAAGTTGGCAGGCTCCAAAAGAAGCAAGTCCGCGAGACTTCCAGAAGACTGGGAGTTCACAAGAGCCACTTTATGCGCAGACCAAGATCGGAACACATGTTTGGCGCGAGCCTGCGCAGTCGAAATGCACATGGACATGTCACAAGATTCCTTAATTTTACGCTTGAATTCTCAGTCAGAATGCCGCAGACCACGATCGGGACGCACGTTTTGCGCGAGCCTGCGCAGTCCAAATGCACATGGACATGTCACAAGAGCCAGTTTATGCAAGAATGCTCCGGCAAAATGCCGCAGACCAAGATCGGAACGCATGTTTTGTGTTCGAAATGCACATGGACATGTCACAAGAGCCAGTTTATGCAAGAATGCTCCGGCAAAATGCCGCAGACCAAGATCGGAACGCATGTTTTGTGCTCGAAATGCACATGGACATGTCACAAGAGCCAGTTTATGCAAGAATGCTCCGGCAAAATGCCGCAGACCAAGATCGGAACGCATGTTTTGCGCGAGCCTGCGCAGTCGAAATGCACACGGACATGTCACAAGACCCATTTCACGCTTGAATTCTCAGTCTCGCGCAGTCGAAACGCGCACGGACATGTCACAAGACCCGTTTCACGCTTGAATTACCAGTTAAAATGCCGCAGACCACGATCAGGACGCACGTTTTTGCGGGAGCTTGCGCAGTCGAAACGCGCATGGACATGTCTTGGGAGCCATTCTACGCGAGAATCGGGGGTAAAATGGTGCAGACCCTCATCCGGACCCCCGTTTAGCGCGAGCCTGCACAGTCGAAACGCACATGGACATGTCACAAGAGCAATTTTACGCGAGAATTTATCGATCAAGCGCTGGCCTTTACCATTACCGCAAAAACCCTTCAGTGTGGACACGCTTGGGGAAAACACTGTGCATTTAGCGATTTTTTCACTTGTTCGCATATAATAACCTTCTTTCTACTGACCCTCTCTTCTTTCACTCTTCCCAAGACTATTGCTGCATCTGCCCATAAGTCGGAATTTTGACTTCTAAATCTACGCCAGTTTGTTGCCGCCACCTTTGTGCATCGTGCGCCCGTGTCGAAATGCAGCTGGTGATTTCATGGACACATTGCCTGATGAAATGCAGCCAGATGAGGCATGGATTTCGAATGGTTGCAGAAACTTGTGAAGGGAATTGCAGCGAGAAATGGATTGCATTGAACGAAGACACAGGTCAGAGGAAATTACTATGCAAACACAGGTAGCGCGTGTTTTTGTCAGTTTTGTAGCGCTTTGCATCCTTAGCAGGAAGAAACGTCAACAAACACATTCTGCACCATACTTTTGGTCGATCTGCACCTTCGCAGCCTTCCGACGAGCACTTGGAGCGCAGCGAAGCGCAAGGAAGGGCTTCGCGCTCGCAATAGCCCACAGGGCAGACTTTGGTATACCTTCGAATACCTTGGTTCCTAGATGTGGAAACCTCGGACCTGCAGGAAACTAGCTGAACTTGGCAAGCTGGCGCTTGGCAAAGTTCGGCCCACCAAAACTCGCAGCCAGAAAAACATTCCCACTGAGACGTGAGAAGTTGCGTTGATTTTGCAGCAGCGTGATTAAAACCCACAAGTTTGATAGGATTCAAGTATATACTTAGCCGCGTGAATTTGTCTCAAGCTGTCTTGATGCTGGGTTGAAAACCGACCTTATGAACCTGCATGCACAGCAAGAACCAATCACCTCGATCAGATTCCTGAGACAATCATCTCTGGTCCAGAGTGGACATGTCTTTGCCAAGTGTGCGGAGACCTTCATGGTTGCCTTTTCTTCACAGGATGCGTGGTTTCTACATATAAAAGTAAGCAGCATTCGAAGCCACTGATCGGGCAATTTCAATGCTTTGTTTTTTTCTTAATGTTTGTGACTTCGGTACTTTTTGTGTCAGACTGAGACTGCGCCTTCTTTTCATGAATCAAGCCTCACCAAAAGGGTTCCACAAGTTTGGTCTCTGTTTCCTTCACGGCGAGGACAAAAACAGGGAACGCGTCGAGTGCTGGAGCCTGAGACGTTGCTTTCCATTGCACAGGGATTTCTTTCGTAAAACAAGATCTTTCAGAGCACTTTTGAAGAGGTTTCTTTTGTAAACGGCGCTTTTGCTTAACTTGTTTCCAGGCACTGGAAGCCACGCGCTTCACGTATTTAATACGCATTTCAAGCACTTTAACAGAATTTACAACACAATTCAACAGAACAAATCTTGCACTGGGGCATTATTGGGGCATTTGTTGGACGGCTTCCATTGAAGTGGGTATGCGACGATTATACAATGAATATGGTGAAACATGGGAGCGACTTAAAAATATCAGGCCACGAACGCATGTGGCCCTCCTAAATCGGGAGCAAGTTCATGTCTATCACCAGATTTTGTCTCTGGTGGAAATGACACGGATTTGATGTGTCAATATATATAGTATACTCGAGCCTACCCAGAAGTCGTGCTGGCCAATGAAACGCAGGTCCCCATTATCCCATTGTCCCATTGAAAGAACAAGAAAAACATCCATACGAACGGAAGACTTGAGCTAAATGTATTTTCGTCCTCGCAAATGCAGTGTATCGTCTTCATTCGAAAACCGATCGAAGTAGGGGCCGATTTCATGCCAAAGGTTTAGCATGGTGCATTGCATTTGGTTTGCAGTGCCATTTCAATTCTAGTCAACAATAACAACCTATACAGGCCCACCCACCTACAATGGCATTACTTTTCAAGCACATGTACATATGCGCTTCCCATGATGTCAAAAGCGATAGGCTAGTCCTAGGTCTGTTGGAGATTTCTCGTCTTAATCCCAAGGTCTTGTTGTTTTCTTGCCCTGATTGATTTCCAGCTTCGAACATTTGAATCGTGCAGAAAAAAGCGGGGGCGGGGGCCACAGTGAGGCGATGCAAATCCACGCTACTGCAGAATGGCCGAACCCCAGCCAAATGCCAAAGGTGCGCTTCAAAGCAATGCATACCAAAGAAATTTGTCTAGAGGCGTGTAAGAGGAGGAAGTTCCAGTCAGGGACTTGAACTTGCTAGCTTGTTTGCAGGCATATGGAAAGTGCTGCGGGTGCATGGCAGGGCTTGCTCAAGCAGGCTAGTTTGGCAAAGAATGACGGGTCTCAGGGTTCACCAGTGCTTGATCGATTGAGGACGAGGGGAAAGGACAAGAAGGATCAACCAGCATATCGGCGACGATTATCTTATGATGGTTTCAGCGGTTATCATGGTGGCCGTGCTTAATAGCAATGCAAAAGCGATTGCAATTGGTCTGACGAGTCAAGTTGACAGGGGTGTTCAGAATCAAGGTCAAGGCTTGAGGAAACATTTCGCTTCCAGTAATTGCAGCAAGCCCGCAAGCGACTTTCCAAGTGTCGAGGCGCCCTTTTTGGCGGCAAAGAAAGTTGCAAGGTGCGGCAGTTCAGTTTGTCCTTGCCTTGCCAATAGTGTTAAGTGGACCGACAGCGGCTGCAGGCTTTGCAAAGGCTCTCTTCTGTCTCTTCTTTGTCCTCATCTTCAGCGTCGCAAGTGGAAGTCGAGGTCGTGTAGAATGCGCTCACCGCACCAGCTTTTGCATGCGGCTGCCAGTGCCAGTGCCGGTTTTGTGTCGCCAAGCGTCAGGCCCTTCTTTCTTCATGCCATCTTCTGCGCAGTCCGCTTGTTTGGGCCTCATTTCGCTGTTTCGCAGCAGCACATCATGGCCATTGACTGGCCGGGTCAGTGAGGCACAGTGCCAATCTAGCTCAGCCTTGTCCAGCTCCGAAGATGGTTTGGTCTTCAGGTGTAGCTTCGCATTGTCTCAATGCAAGCCTACAGCTTTGGGGTCTGTATATGCAGTGACCCAGAACAAGTTCGAAATATGCAAAGGCTCGTTTTGAGCTGCATAGACGAGTTCTTGTGGACANCAAGCCTACAGCTTTGGGGTCTGTATATGCAGTGACCCAGAACAAGTTCGAAATATGCAAAGGCTCGTTTTGAGCTGCATAGACGAGTTCTTGTGGACAAGGGTTCCGCGCGCTTGGAACTTAGTTGCAGTTGACGCGGTGATGGCAAGCTACAAATTGGATGAAACCGCATGAAGTTTGAAGAACACGCGCAGAGACCAAGCGTTTGAAAGCAATTCAGGCAAAGAGTCAGAGGTGCAGACACCTCAAAATAGGAAAGACCAGAATGTCCAGATTCATATCGCTTTTGCTTTTTTGCCCCAGACCCAGGACATAGAAANGCAAAGAGTCAGAGGTGCAGACACCTCAAAATAGGAAAGACCAGAATGTCCAGATTCATATCGCTTTTGCTTTTTTGCCCCAGACCCAGGACATAGAAATAGAAACAAGACGAAACAAGTTCGCTGCAAACCTATTCTCGCATATCCTTTGACATGCTCAAATCCCTGGGTGGGCGAGCATTTTAAACAACAAGCCAACAAACCCCAAACCCCCAAAACTTCGAAAACCACAAACCCTAAATAACCCTGAATCCTGAAAGCCTTAAGTCAAAATTGCTGTGTATACCCAGTGTTTAGCCAGTGTCTTCGTTCATCTCTTGGTGATATGTATGTAACGGGATATGATGAGAATGGGCAAACATGGGGTTTGGATGGAACAAGTTCCATGGATTGCATGGGTTGTGTGCTTGAAGTGCAGTCACCCATGGGAAGCTCAGTAGCTGGGCTTTGAATCTGATTGCAGGTACATTCTCATCTTTGACTTTTCACAACTTGATCAAAGACAAGGCTTCCGAACTGCAACTTGATATTAATCACATTCTATGTGACATGGAGCGATGTATGATATGCTTTCTCATATTCACTATATGTACATGTACGTACTGTGCATATGCTTGTCATGTCTTACATATATATATATATTACTTATGCCATGCGAATGGTATGTAGGCCACAGGTACAGAAGGTCTACTACCATTTCAGTAGCTCTAGGGGGTCGCCAATTGCTCTTTGCGCAACAAGTACATACCTGGAAACCCATTTGCCTCAAGACGCCCAACTGCAGGTATCCAAAGGAAAATTGTCCGCAATAAGCTGCTCCGCCGTTGCACCTAAACTACTGGAATATATTGACAACCTTAGGGAATTGTCAACTCACAGGTTATCAGCCGTATCGTCTCCTTCGGAGCGATACGAGCGGGGTGACCGTGGCCTACGTCAAATATGGCAGACAGCAGTGATAACTTTTCGTTTGGACAGGCCGCAGCGGTAGCTGCAGGCTCGCAGTCTAACACCTCACAGAGTCTCGATACAGGTGGAAGTGACGCCTCACAACTGAGAACATCATTACCCCATCGAGCTGTCGTGGAACCAAGGGGACGACCCTCAACAATGGCAGCCATCCAAGATGACACTGAGCCGAGATCAGGGCCGAGGAGACACCAAACCATTGATGCGTCTCCGCCACCAAGTACATCAAGGAAGAAGGTGAAATCGAACTCAAACCCTCCTTCGCCTATAGCTCCTGTCACACCGTCGGGCCCTGGATCATTTCAGAAGATTTCAATGCCATCGTCGACAGGTAGTGACAAGCTTTCAATTCATCAGGACGAACTGGTTGAATGCAAAGCACAAATGGAACGCTTGGAGGAGGAGACCAAAATTACTTGCACATCAGAATGGGTGAGATGTCAACTCACGCTCATACACAATTTAGTTTGTTGGAAAATGCTACTCATCAGGAAATGCAGACAATGGCCCATCACCTATCGATTTTGAATGCTGAACTCATTTCTGCGAGGCAAGAAGATGAGGGTGCAACTTATCGAATCGAAGAGTTGGAGCGCTACAAACTCATGTCTGATGAGGTAGCAGCACACCTGCAACAGAGATACATGGATCTACAATCTGAATTTTCTGCACAGATGGAACATGCAACAACCATTGTTGCCCATGCTGGACATGGATTGAAAGATCAAGTACATCAGTTGCGTATCGAGTTGGAAAACATTCAGATATCAGCCGAACAAGAGGCAATGGCTGTCGGATTTGCGACTAACCAGTCATGTGCCTTGCGTTTAGTGATGTTGGAAGCTGTTCACCAGAACAACACAATGAGAAATACAATGGCCGGAAGCATTCGTCAACTGGAAACTGAACTTGATGCCGCAGGGATGAAACGTGATGAAATCATGAGAGAATTTCGTGCAGATCTCCGTCATGAACATGATCGTTTAGCTGAATGTGAGCATCAACTTGCGGTAGAAGAGTCAAAGTGCCATATCCCAAAGAGTGAAAGCCTACAGATGCAACTTACTTCTGCTGAGAGCCGACATTCAGAGGTTGTTGCACAAGGTGGAAGCAATGCTGGCATGAGAGATATGCGGATGGCCCTTAGATCAGAATTGATGATGCAACAAATCTTCTCACACGAGCCCAGGAACAGTTGACTGAATCAAGACAGCAATACCATGAATTATCATGTCAAATGGCTCGTCAAGCTTCACCTTCGGCATCTCCGCTGCGCGGGATCTCGGAACGTGAACTTCACGAACTACAAGACGAAGTCAGGGACTATCACGAGCAGAAGATTCTGGATGACCGCACTTACCATGAACTGCTCGCTGAAAATCGTGATGATCATTCCTTACTGGAGGCCAATCAGGCCGGACTCAAAGAGGTGGGAGAGAAGTATGAAAATTTGATGAAACTGCTTGATCAGGTCAGCAAGGATCCCAATGCTACTGGTTATAATTATGATTTCTTGGAGAATCAAGTTATTGATCGAGGCAAACAGATTGCTAAAATGAAAGCTACTATAGCGAAAAAGGACAGGGATGTTGATCAGTTGCAACGCGACGTCAATGAAGCTCTGAACGTCTCTGCTGATCGTATGATGAGACAGGGAAAGACCGATCGTCAGATCAAGGATGAACTAAGTGTTGGTCAACGTCGTGTTGCAGAGCATGAAACAGAAGCAGCACTCTTCAAGAGCGAGTACAAGGCACTGCTCACTGAGCTGAGTTCAGAGAAGAAAGGATGAAAGCTGAAAGTAGCATTGCTCTCAACACTCAACATGAGGAAATTGCAGCGGCTAAGGCTCTCTACAAATCTGAGATGAATCAAGCGAATCTTGAGAAGGAGAAGGAAGTTAAGAAACTCCGTGAAGACCTGCAATATGCTGAGGAGCGGAAGGATCACTATAAGAACAATTACTCTCAGATGGAAGATGGATACATCGACGAGGAGAAAGCCTATCAAGCTGAAGCAGATGCATTCGAAAGGTTGGGAAATGAGTACAACAAGAATGTAAAAGATCTTCAGGAACTTGAGAATGAGAAGGGTAAATCCAGAATTTCCAGAAGAGAGGCAGACAGGATTTCTCTACCTGATTGGCCCAAAGTGAACGGTGTTGCAGAATTGAAAAGTGATGTCGTTCACGATGTGTGTATAGCAAGTGGGGATGATGACTGGAAACAATGGCTTGCCCCATGCCTCATTGATGTTCCTGATATGAATCAGTTGATGAAGCCGCCTGAGAAGAAGTTTCAATCCATCGATGCGAAGCTCGCACAAGCATTAAAAAGAGCCATTGGTCGTGCAGGTGCGAAAGCTGCCGGAGTACGATCTGAGATGAAGATGAAAATGATGGAGTATGGCAAGCACGGTGACTTCGTCAAAGGTCGCGAACTGTTTGCCACGATTCTTACAAACTTCAAAGCTCCTGACAACACTGAAGTACTCTACAACTCCCATCACCTCTACATGTTCCAGTATTATGGGGGCAATCAGTTGGAAGCCTTTCTCATGAAATGGAAAGATATCATCTACAACATGAAACCTGATGATAGACCATCGAAGAATTCACTACGCGATACTCTCTTCAGGAAGATCGAGGATTCCAAACTGATGCAATACGATATCCATAAGTACAAGATCCTGGGTGAGGATGATCCTGAAAGACATATGAGAAGCTCTTGGAGATGATTGCTGGATACATCAGGCGAGGGAAACAGGACAAGCTTCTTGTAGAACGTGAACGTGCAGTCAAGCTTTCTTTACAGAACACTCGAACGACTCCAGCTACGTCTGATGAGACCACGAAACCGGCTGCACCCAACACAAAGCCCAAGAAGGAAGCCAATGCAGCTGCATCTTCTTCGACTGAAACACCAAATCCGAAACCAAAGGCAAGGCCAAAAGCGAAGAGTGAAGCCGCATCCGTTCTTCCAACACCATCACCAGGTGGAGGTGGGAGAACGAGCAGGTCAAGCTCTCCGGATAAGAAGAAGATTTTCTGCAATTTCCATTTTAACAAGGGTGAATGCAACAAGGGTGACAAATGCCCATACAGTCATTCCAAGAAAGTGTATGATGCAAGGATGGCCGAGAAGAAGAAAAGGAGTACCAGTAAAGATTCTTCCAGAAGCAGAGGAAGGAGAAGTTCTTCATCAGCTCGACCGAGGAAGGTGTGTTGGCAATGGCAGAAGGGAAATTGCACCTTTGGATCCAAATGTCGATTCCTTCATGAGGAACCATCTTCATCGGCTGCATCTGAGAGATTTGATCGAAAAGGGAAGAAGGCTACTCCAGTCATTGTGGAATCCCTCTCCGACATCGACGATGATGAGGAATGCATCGCCCGCTCCTCTTCGAGGGCAGCGAGTGCTAAGAGCCATCGAGATGAAAGGAGACTTACTTTCAACACCAAGGCTGACATCTATCTGATCCCCATTGAAGACTACCAGGATGGTATGCCGAAAAAAGTGTATCGTGATCCCTTGAAACCGTACAATCGATTTACTCATGACGAATTGACTGATGATCAAGCAAGGGTCAACAACATGGTCGGCCAAGTCTGTGCAAGGGCCAAAGGCATCATTATGGACCCAAATGGTGTTCATCGTGATGTTGATGAAGTGAGGATTGTTCTTGGGCCGAAATTCGACATGGTGATCGGCTTAGATGATGAACAAGATGATCTATCATTCAAGCAGGAAATGGTAGAGCACATTCCCATGAACATGATTAAGAAGAAAAGCAACATGATGTGCATTACAATGCCGGTCTTGGCAAGAGATAGACGCTTCATCCTTGACTCAGGAAGTGGACATGACTTGATTTCGAGAAGATGGCGGAACAAATGGGACTTTCCACTCGGGAATGTGATCCTATAATTTTCCACACAGCAAATGGGTCAACTTCTACGAGACATCAAGCAAGCATTGATCTTGGAACGTTTGACAAAGTTGCCCAGGCCCACATCCTAGATGATACACCATCAGTGATGTCATTGGGGAAAAGATGCATGGAAGAAGGTTACTCGTTCATATGGCCCTCGAATCAGATGCCATTCCTATTGTCGAGTGAAGGGACACGGATCGACTTGTAGCAGATGGTCATCCAATGCATGGGGACCGCATGGCATCAAGAATCTTCGAACTACTCTCTAAGAATGGCGATGACAAGGAATGTAAACATGATGATGCTGCTAGAACTGCCTACCTCGTCGACGGTTCAAGTGGAGAAGAAGTCGAGAGTCCCGACAATGATATGAAGAAAAACAAGAGAAACCCACGAACCCGAATGCATATCACCCAAAAAGACACATAAACAAACAGGATGAAGAAGGATGGTCACGCAAACAAACAACCATTATAAAGAACACACTCTACACTTCACACTCTACACTCCACACTCCACACCCCACACTCTACACTTCACACCCTACACTTTACACTTCACCCTAGACTTTACACTTCACACTCCACACTTCACACTCCACACTCCACACTTCACACTCCACACTCCACACCCCACGCTCTACACTTTAGACTCCACACTTTACACTCCACACTCCACACCCCACACTCCACACTTTACACTCCACACTCCACATCCCGCGCTCCACACTCCACACTCCACACTCTACACTTCACACTCTACACTTTGCACTTCACACTACACTTTACACTTTACACTCCACACTTCACACTTCACACTCCACACTTTAGACTCCACACTTCACACTCCACACTCCACACCCCACACCCCACACTCTANACACTTTACACTTTACACTCCACACTTCACACTTCACACTCCACACTTTAGACTCCACACTTCACACTCCACACTCCACACCCCACACCCCACACTCTACACTTCACACTCCACACTCCACACCCCACCCTCTACACTTCACACTCTACACTTTACAGTTCGCACTACACTTTACACTTTACACTCCACACTTCACACTCCACACTTCACACTCCACACTTNCCCCACCCTCTACACTTCACACTCTACACTTTACAGTTCGCACTACACTTTACACTTTACACTCCACACTTCACACTCCACACTTCACACTCCACACTTTAGACTCCACACTTCACACTCCACACTCCACACCCCACACCCCACACGCTACACTTCACACTCCACACTCCACACTCCACACCCCACACTCTACACTTCACACCCTACACTTTACACTTCAGACTAGACTTTACACTTTACACTCCACACTTCACACTCCACACTTCACACTTTACACTCCACACTTTACACTCTGCACTCCACACTTCACACCCCACACTTTACACTCCACACTCCACACTTCACACTCCAGACTCCACATCCTACACTCTACACTATACACTCCACACTCTATACTTTACACCCCGCACTTTACACTTCAACTCCACACTCCACACTTCACACTCTACACTTTACATCCCACGCTCCACACTTTACACTCCACACTTCACACTTCACACTCTACACTTCACCCTTCCCACACCACACTTTTCACTTTACACTTGACACTTCGCACTCTACGCCCCACACTCCACACTCTACACTTTACACTCCACACCCCGCAATCTACACTTCACTCTCCACACTCCACACTTTACACTCCATACTCCACACTTTACACTTTACACTCCACACTTCACACTTCACACTCCACACTTTAGACTCCACACTTCACACTCCACACTCCACACCCCACACCCCACACTCTACACTTCACACTCCACACTTCACACTCCACACTTCACAATCTACATTTTACACGTCACACTTCACTTTACACTTTACACTCCACACTTGACACTCCACACTCCACACTTCACACTCCACACCCCACACTCTACAATTTACACTCCACCCTCCACACTCCATCCCCCACATTCTACACTTCACACTCTACACTTTACACTCCACACTTTACACTTCACACTTTACACTTCACCCTTCACACGCTACACTTTACACTTTACACTCCACACTTGACACTCCACACTTCACACTCCACACTCTACACTTCACACTCCACACTCCACACTCCACACTTCACACTCTACACTTTACTCTCCACACTCCACACCCCACACTCCACACTTTACACTCCACACTCCACATTCCACACTCCACGCTCCACACCCCACACTCTACACTTCACACTCTACACTTTATTCTCCACGCTACACTGTAAACTTTACATGCCACACTTCATACTCCACACTTCACACTCCACACTTTACACTCCACACTTCACACTCCACACTCCACACTTCACGCCCCACTCTACACTTCACGCTCCACACTCTACACTTTAGACTCCACACTTTACAATCCACACTCCATACTCCACACCCCACACTCTACACTATACACTCCACACTCTATACTTTACACCCTTTTACTCCACACTTCACACTCCAAACTTCACACTCCACACTCCACACCCCACACTCTACTACACTCCACACTCCACACCCCACACTCTACACTTTACACTCCACACTTTACACTTCACACTCCACACTCCACACTTCACACTCTACACTTTACATCCCACTCTTCACACTTTACACTCCACACTTCACACTTCACACTCTACACTTCACCCTTCACACACGACACTTTACACTTGACACTTCACACTTTACACCCCACACTCCACACTTTACACTTTACACTCCACACCCCACGCTCTACACTTCACACTCCACACTCCACACCCCACACTCTACACTTCACACTCCACACTCTATACTCCACGCTTCACACTTCACACTCTACGCTTTCCACTCAACACTCCACAGTCCACACCCCACACTACACTTTACACTCCACACTCCACACCCCACACTCTTCACTCTACACTCGCCAAACCACACTATTCAATTCACACTTTACATTTCACACATTACACTTTACACTTGACACTGCACACTTTGCAATCTACAATCCACACCCCACACTCCACACTTTACACTCCACACTTTACACTCCACACTTTACACTACACGCTCCACACTTCACACCCCACACTCTACACTTGACACTCCACACTTTACACTCCACACTCTACACTCCACACTCCACATTTCACACCCCACACTTTACACTTGACACTCCACACTTCACACTCTGCACTTTACACTCCACACTCCACTCTTCACACTTTACACTTTACACTCCACAGTTGACGCTCTACACTCTACACTTCACAATTTACACTTCACACTTTACACTTTTTTCTTCGATGTTTACTTTCCAAACTAGCAAGTGATCTACTGAAGTGTATAGTCTGGAGTGTAAAGTGTGGAGTGTAAAGTGTAGAGTGTGGGGTGTGAAGTGTGGAGTGTGGAGTGTAAAGTGTGGAGTGTCACGTGTAGAGTGTGGGGTGTGGAGTGTGGGGTGTGAAGTGTGGAGTGTAAAGTGTGGAGTAGTGTGGAGTGAAACATAATCACTCTTGCAGCTTCCCCCATAGACAGGGACGTGTCGACACGTCTGAAACGTCCAAAACATCATCACTTCTGGAGCTTCCCCCATAGACAACGACGTTTCGACACGTCTGAAACGTCCAAAACATCATCACTCCTGCAGCTTCCCCCATAGACAACGACGTTTCGACACGTTTGAAACGTCCAAAACATCATCACTCCTGCAGCTTCCCCCATAGACAACGACGTTTCGACACGTTTGAAACGTCCAAAACATCATCACTTTTGCAGCTTCCCCCATAGACAACGACGTTTCGACACGTTTGAAACGTCCAAAACATCATNGTCCAAAACATCATCACTTTTGCAGCTTCCCCCATAGACAACGACGTTTCGACACGTTTGAAACGTCCAAAACATCATCACTTTTGCAGCTTCCCCCATAGACAGCGACGCTTCGACAATCCAAAAATGATCGCTTTTGTGGCTTCCCCCATGGACACGGCGTTCCGCCCGACGCTGCGACGGCATGCGACGGCAACGAACGGTTGGGCCACATGAAACGAACACAGCCCAAACCCCCAGACCCCCAAGGTAAAACGAGAACCCTTTGCTACGCATTCGGGAAAAAGCCCAAACAGCTCAAGACCCGGAAGAGACATCGTAAGAAGAAGAAGAAGCCTCATGCAGTTCCCGCTGACGATGAAGATGATGAGGGATATGCATCTGGAACCCCATATGACGGTCCTGTGCCGGACACTGACGACGAAGGTGAGGTACGACCTCCTGCTTCAGATGCACCCCCTCCTGATCCCAATCCTGAAGGATATGGTCGTGATGAGGAACGCAGAGGGGAAGAAGATGAAGATGATATTGAGATTGATGTTATCGAGGGTGAGTCAAGAGTAGCCAAAAGAGGAACCTTGAAACGTGAAGCTCAGAGCCTTGAACATAAGCTCACGCACAAGCACAAGAACCCGTACTGTGATTCTTGTGTCCGAGCCAAGATGAAGCACTTCAAGACAAGAAGAGGAGCTTATCGTCGTGAGCTCAAGAAATTCGGGGATTTGATCACATTCGATGCTGTCAACTCCGACAAAGTTCATGATGATATTCTCGTTCTCGAGAAAGAAGTGTTAGTCGTGAGGGATTGTTTTACAGGATTGATTGGAGCCTACCCATCATCAAGAATGACTTGTGATGATGTCGTTAGAGCAGTGAAGCAATTCATTGGAGCAAGCAAAGTACGTGAGGCATACTCTGATCATGTTCCTTAATTTGATGATGCACTGTTCGAGATGAAAATCCCAGTGGATCATTCATTACCTGGACGACCACAAACCAATTCGATCGCCGAGCGCACAAACCAGTTCATTTTGACTACAACATGCGCATGTCTGCTGGAAGCTGGACTACCACCTCGCTTTTGGAGGACTGCTATCCAGTGGGTATGTCATCAACTCAACACTGAACTGAACGATGACGAGATCAGTGCATGGTGCAAACTACATGGATCTGAATTCAAAGGGAAATTGGTTCCATATGGGGCGTTGGTGACCTACAAACCACCTTCGACCAGAGACGTCGCTCAATCCCACAAATTCGATCCTGATGCCATTCCTGGCATGTTCGCTGGCCATCATGTTGGACCAGGTATGCATTGGTCACGACAATACAAAGTATGGCCTCTTGATGAATTCGTCCATCAGAATCTTGGCTTCGATGCAAGCAAACCTGAAAGACGTCTTCTCAAACCTCACCTGACCGAAAAGCTCATGATTGTCACTCCATTGACATTCCCTTTGAAGGCTGAGTATGAACGTACGAACACTACACTTGAAGGCATGAAGGAAAGAGATTGTCTGGGGGGTGAACCATCCAAACTTCCGGCACATGATGAGGATGGAGGAGATAGAGATGAAATTGAGGATCAAGATGATGATGATCAAGACGATGATGATGCAGGAGATGGATGATGGGAAAGGCATGAAGATGAGTCACACCCTGATGGAACACGCCATGTTGATGAACCTACTCTTGGAGAGCTTATCGCCCAACAACCTGATCATTGGAGGAAAGGGAAAGCCCGTGATGGCATCGTGTACCTCAATGACATCGGCGAGAGAGTGAAGCTAGACAGAAAGGGTAGGCCATACAAAATTGATGATGACGGACGAAGATTCTTCCGAACATCATTGGGACCAAAGGGCACATCTCCAGAAGAGTGGGCCGAACTATCCCAAGCTGATCGCGAAAGAAACGAAGAAGAAAGCCTTGGCCGACAAGAAGAAAGAAAAGAAGCAAAGAAGGAGAAGAAAGAGAAGAAGCCTGAACCCAAGGTGGACAAAGAGGATGATGGAGGTATCTTTGATGATAGTGCCCGAACCCAAGCATAAAGATGCAGATGTTGTTGTCGGTGTGAAAGATGTCAAAGATGCCAAAATTGAAAAGGAGAAAGTAATGCTGCCAAGTGAATGTACTAGTGTGGACTTCGACATGTACGACATAGTTGATGATGAATTACCTCGAGGGAAACGTTTTGTTGATTGTCGAAAACGTCATGCTGATGCAAGTCCATGTTCCGATGCTTCTATTGACGTCCCGGACGATGTGGAATATCTTACCGAATGGGATGAATGGTCAGAGATCGAAAATGGACGAGGACCAAAAGCTTCTTGGGGTGGAGAGTATTGGGACACTATGTCTGGAATGATTTCGAAGCTTTCCTCGGCTCCGCCGGGTATGCGGACTATCATCAAGAATGGCAAGCGTGTCAAAGTTGATCACCGCAAAGATCCGAAACTTGAAGAGGAAGACAATTGGATCTCATTTCCCACTATGCCATGTACTGTCACTGATGAACATGACAAGCTCATCGCCCAAAGATCTCTCATGAAGGCCTGGGGGGCAAGATCTTCAATGCTATGGTCTCTCGACCAGTTGGAAGAGTTGAGATTGGGTCCAATCCCAAAGCCAAAGAATCCATGTTGAAGGAATGGAAGGGTCTCAGAGATCAAGGAGTATTCGACTTCACCATGGTGAGAGAGTATGACGATGTAGTGGCCGATTCCAAGAAGAATGGCAAAGAAGTACATATTACATAGTATATGCGTTGAGAAGAATTATCAACTACCTGATGGTGACCCCGGAAGGAAGTTCAAAGGCCGAGGAGTACTCTTGGGAAACCCGGTGAAGAACCAACATTGGGAAGCAGAATTTTTCCAAGACCTTGGAAACTCTCCAGCCTCTTTCGAAGCATCGAGGTGGGCTGACTTTTATGGTTGTCTACCTGGTCACAGTGTGAAACTAGCTGATGCTATACAGGCGTACATCCAGGCCAAACTCAAGGGTCCGCTATGTTGGGTGGAATTACCTACCGATGCATGGCCGACTGAAATCCGCTACTGGAAGTTTCGACGACCTGTTGTTCGGCTGGACAAAGCTCTCTACGGACACCCTGATTCACGCACGATGTGGGAGCAACATTGCGATTAAAAGGTACAACAGATAGGTTTCAAGCCCATTGGAGAAGAATGGCCATCAATGTATTTCCATGATGAACTCAGATGGCTCTTGGTTATCTATGTTGATGATCTGAAGTTGGCTGGGCCTTCGGAAAATTTGGCCAAAGGATGGGACATGTTACGTACTGTTTTACGTATTGGGCCCGAAACCGATTTAGGTTTTTATCTTGGATGTGTCTTAAGCCAAGGTGAGGCCAAACTTCATGATGGGAAGAATGTCAAGACTATCACTTACAATATGGAGGATCTGCTCAAATTGTCAGTGGAAAAGTATCTTGGCATAGTGGTTAAGGATACAAAGTTGAAAAAGGTGTCTACGCCAAGCCTCCCTGAGGAAACCAAAAGTAGCCCCTATCGTGCCTCTGTCGAGGGTAAGCAATGTGTCCAATGCCCGTGGTGTGCACATTCCTTCGATCCTACGTCACTTGTCTCCAGCGGAGCAACTGACTCACCTCGTGGCCAAGAGAGTGAGCAGGAGGTTCGAGGAACATTAGCCCCGCATGCAGCTAGTGTTTCGATCAAGCTGTTATATGCAGCGAGGATTGCTAGATTCGATCTGCTGAGATCCATTAATGCACTAGCCCGCAAAGTCACCAAATGGACCAAAGATGACGATGCACGTTTGCAGCATCTGATGCGTTATGTCAATTCCACATTGTCCCTTAAGATGACTGGGTGGGTTGGTGATAAGATGGAAGATCTGGCATTAGGTTTATTTGCTGACGCAGATTTTGCCGGATGTGCTCAATCCCTTAGGTCAACATCAGGGTCGCACTTGCAAGTTCAAGGAAAGTATACCCGGTTCCCTCTAGCAGGAGGAAGTAAGCGGCAAGGTTGTGTGAATCATTCCACTCCCGAAGCTGAAATAGTAGCCGCAGATACTGCCCTTCGTGCTTTAGGCATTCCTGCTATCAGCATTTGTAATGTTTTGGCCAAAAGAATGCCACGTCTACTGTTTCATGATGATAAAACCAAGGAATGATTGGAGTTGTCAGATCCGGTAGAAACCCCACCATGCGTCATATGGAGCGCACCCATGGAATATCCATTACCTCCATGCATGAACACTTTCAGAAAGATCATTTCGTATTGATTTCGAAGATGGCCGCTGATATCCACACGAAAGGATTCAAGAACCCCATGGCATGGAAGAAAGCTTGTATGCTCATCAATCTTTTGGAACCGACGGATCTTGCCAGCAAGGAAATCCTTGATATGTTGCAACCCAGACTTGACGTGGCTACTCGACAAGTATTCCAAACTAAGCCTGATGACATTCCCAATTTCCCCTATACACAGACCCCGGTATTGCCGCCTGAGGTCTATAGGAAAGGGCTTCTAGCAAGGAGAAACTTCAATGTTTGCCAGGGATGGATCCAATCTTCGTTGTCAAACAGCCTGTGTTCTACCGTCCCAAGTCTCCGGGGTTGATAACACCACCAGATTTACTTCGATCCACCTGGATCTTAGTCAATGGTGTCTGGACGAAAGTTGAAGACCGAGCATCACCTCCGGAACAAGCAATCCGTTTAGACAAATGCATCGAACGAGCATGTTTTCAGTATCATTCACCTGATGGTCAGCCGTTGTTTTCGGGGCATGTTCCTGACGCTGTGCCTGTGCTTGGTCCCTTGCAGGGTCAGGCACCTGTCGCTCCGCCTGATCATGCTAGTGCCCAGCGGGTCTTGCATGAAATTGCAGCCGCTCGGATTTTACCACGCAGTCTTGATCATCCGATGCTGATGTTCTCGGTCGATCCATTGTTTTTAGATGCACAGACATCTAAGTCGTCTGATCAACTACCCATACACCAGTGCTTGCAGCCCACCACTCGTGTGATCAACACGCTCATGCGCCTTGTTCATGGGGGGAGTGAGGGGTGGTACGCACACGCTGTTGGTGCCAATGTTCGACCTGATTTTGAGATCACCGACAACATCCCATGTACTACAGCTACCAGAAAAGCTAATGCATACGCCAGAAATTGCAAGGATTACTGGGAATGGGATGGGACAGAGATTCTGATCAGAATTCATAAGACGCCTAGACGGCAGATGTTCATGCCACAGGATTGCGAAGACTGTCCTTGTGACCCTAGGATCATATGTGATGAAAGGGAAACTGAGCAGAAATTTCATTCCAACTCTCGGACAGTTGCAGATTCATGGAGGTATAAAGGAGACAACGGTGAACATACCAACAAAACCAATGAGTTCTGGACGGGAAAGACAAAGTTCAAGGTACTCGCCAATGCTGAGATTGATGATGGAACAGGAAAATATAAGGTTAATAGTGGAGTCATAACCCTTTGCACTCATTGCATCGATTTGGCTGTGACCCTTTGACCGATGTTTTCGTTCCATACACATATAACATCGTCGCAAGCAAAGATGAGGTGGAGTTTCCAACGATCATTGTCAATCTCTGGAGGAACCAGCAGAATCGGACACTTGAATTTGTATTTGCCAAGTCTGCATGTGACATGATGATGTCACGGTTTGCGAAACGTTCCCTTTCCATCAACTTGGTCGAAGTCCCCCGAGATGTTCCGTGTTTCGTCTTGTTGTGCTCGGAAGAGAGGAATTGGCTCACGTTCTTGCAAGATAGGATGCTAGATGATCTCCAATTTCATGTCGTCCCAATCACCGAAGATGATGACCTTCTCTCTCCATACGGGCGGAGTAAAGCCAGACGATGCATAAGGACCAAACTCGATACAGTGCTCTTTGCAGGTCCATGTACAGGCGGTTCACCATGGAACCGAATCAACCGATGGGTCAGTGAAGATACGTCGCATCTCATCGAAGCAAGGAAGTCGATCTTCTGGGCATTGTGGGAGGAATTCACTGAAATCTTGAGTGAAATGACCATGATAGGATCGCCTGCACTGCTTGAGTTGCCAAGAGGTTGTGACTACTGGAGAGATAAGAGGATGATAGATCTGGTTGATGGTACCGTGAGTCACATTCATAAATTTGATGGATGCATGTATGGTCTAAAGCGGCAATATCAAATGACTCCAATGCCAATCAAGAAACCTTGGAAGATTGTCAGCTGGGGGGTCAAGTTTGCAAAGTTGAATCGCACTTGTGATCACAAGCATCCGCATGCTGAGTGTGTTGGTAGGGAAACGGGGAAAACGCAACTCTATACAAAATGGATTGCCAAGATTATCATGAGAGGAAGCAATGAACATGTCATTAAGAACCAGCCATGTGTCAATTTGAGAATTGTGAAAAGATGGAAAGCATTGAAACTTGAAGATCATTGGAAGGAGGTCATGTCTCGTGACTCAGAGAATCGCCGCAGTCATCCTATCAGAGGAAGTCTAGAAATTGCCTGTGCATGTCGAAGTGAGGATCCGAGTCTCTCACTGATCGCCTGCGCTACACTTCACTGGATTGCATCCGCACTTTCGATTCCAAGGGACGGTTCCTTGCAGGACCATTCCTCTTCGTCGTTTGCATTATCGCTGGATAGTTGCATTGTTGGTCTGCGACCACAACCACCTTGGGAGACTGCCATGACTCGTCGTTCATCGACGGATATATTTCAAGATGAAAGCCATTTCTCACAGGAGTGTCATTTATTTTTGGTATTTTTTTTGGGACAGGTTTTGGATTATTTTTTGGGTCTCCTGGTTCTCCGCTTCTCTGCTTTTGTGCTTTTCTGCTTCTTTGCTTTTCTGCTTCTCTGCTTTTCTGCTTTTCTGCTTTTCTGCTTCTCTGCTTTTCTGCTTCTTTGCTTTTTGGCCT
>BGPT01001643.1:113829-142357 GCA_003297045.1 Symbiodinium sp. clade C Y103 | reverse complement strand
ACTCTTTCACACACAACCTTGTCACGCGCAACTCTGTCACACACAACTCTTTGACACACAGTTTTGTCACACACAGCACTTTCACACACAAGTTCTTGATTACAACCTTTCTTCCACCATGTCCTNTGTCCTCTCTCTTTCCTGCCTTTACCATCTCATTTTCACATCTGTTTGGTGCTTCTTGGAAGGAGTTGACTTGTGGGGTTATCCGGTCCTTTAATTCCATCTAGCGCTGTTGAGACTTGGCGTTTTCTACAATGGACTGGCAGATCGTGCTGCTCCATTGGTGAACATGCACAGGGATCCTAAGTTTTGAGTGTCGTGCACAGACAGATGAGGCCCGCAGAGTGGCTTTGTGTCTTCAACGAGTCATGCTGCAAATCAGCCGCAGAGTGCTATTCCATCAAGCAGATCGTGTGAATGAAGCTTCACGCGAAGGCCGTGACATTGGTACCAGCCCCATTACCATTCCGTGGCATGGCTTGCCGGAGGTGGCCGAAGTGCCAACAGTATTGGCTAACAGGTTTGGTATGCAACTGGTTAAGCAGATCACTTGCTGGTTTTTCAAGCATTGGAACATCAATCAGCAGATGGTTCAAAGTGGGTGTCATTCTATCGGCTCTATATTGACTACATGCTCTGCACCGGTGAAGGAAGACCGCTGCACCTTGGGCAGTGGCAAGATCCTGCTGACCGAGCCAATGTGAGCCTTTTGAACATTGCTTTCAAGAAACGACGCCGTTGGTTCACCCACCGCACCTTGAGTACGGTGTGCAGTACACCAGGCCGAAATCACAAATGTTGCTTTTGTCAGCATCCTGTCGTTGGTGCCCATGCCAGGATGAATGCCTGCAAGCGATCGAAGAATGGCTGGTGACAAACAAAACTTGCACAACCAGCAAAACGAGATGGCAGTGAATTCAATAGACTCTCCACTGCAAATCGTGGGTCCAATTTGCCTGCTGTGCAACAACCCACAGTGCAGCTGAGGTAAAGCCTTTGCTGCAGGTCGATTCTGTACCGCCGAGTCGACGTGCCGCCCTATAAAAACGATAAAAGTGGTTGCGCAATTCGTTTCGGTGAAGCCAGTAGGCTTGAAATGACAAGTGATTTGGTTTGAACAGTTTAGTTTCCGCTTCGTTGTTTTGGAGTGTGTCCGTTGTGAACCTTTCAGTTCCAGTGAGCTTTGCGGCTGAGCATTTGCGGCGCCAAACGCTGAGCTGGGATGTGTCTTTTCTGATCTTTCCAGTTCTAGTGGCCTTTGCGAGAGAGTATCCGTGGAGCCTAAAGCTGAGCTGGATGGCGTTTCAACTGACCTGTCTAGTTTCTGTGATGAAACAGTCATGTCATGAAAACTGACAGGTGTGTCAGCCCTTTAACATAAAAACACATGTATGGGCCCCCTATACCGACAATCACAGCAACATTTCTGCCTGCTGAATCCAAACTTTGATCCTCAAAATTTCTACGTTCTTAAATCAACAGGCGTCATCGACAACAAATGTGGGATGGATCCGTTGAAACATGATGGTAGAAAGAAACACGTCGTCCCTTCCGTGAAATGAAGTCACTGAGGCCAGATTCTTTTTCTGGCACTACAATAATGAAGTTGGAACAGACAGACAGGTAGATCGATACTTAAGCAAGTGGATAGATCGATAGGTCGATAGATAGATCAACAACAAGATAAGATAAAGAAAGATAAAACAACAGACGCATAGAAAGATAGAAACACAAATAGGCAGTGAGACAGTTTGATAATCGGAAAGATGGACAGAAAGAAAGATAGACAGAGAAATAAACAGATAAACGAATAGATTCATTGACAACTGATAGATGGAAAGAGCGACGGATGGACAGCAGGTGGATAGACGGACAGAGAGGGAAATAGACAAATACCCAAACAAGATGAAAGGCAGATAGATAGACAGATAAAGAATCAGAGACATGGACAGATGGCTAGAAATGAACCGATGATCGCGCGACAGTCGATCCATCAGTGGGTTCGCTCTGCCATCCATGCATCACAACAACCAACTTCTCCTATAGGTTTCCTATCTTTGAAACTTCCCCTACCGCCTTGTGCGGTACTACTGGTAGCTCACACAGGCGCCAGTCCTTCGATAGTCAAAATGCTGGAACCGCTGCACCACGGTCAGCCAACCTGCGCTCAAACTCCAAACTGCAAATTGTTTTTTTGAAGGCCAACTGCCGCAGAGATGCCTCGCAAACCGCGCAAAGAGATGCTGCGGCTGAGCCTGGAGGCGAAACTTGGTGAAACCCACTCCCGGCTTCGGTGAAAGTGATCCGAACATCCTACGGTGTTGCGCTGTTCGCCTTAGACACCAAGCATGTCACACATACACCTGCAAAATCAGTCAAATAATCGAACAAAGAGTCTGTGCGTGTGCTTCTCTATGTGTGTATCTCTTCTGAAGCATAGAGGGGACCAAAGGGCAGTATTTTACTTGGCAACCCCATGTTATCGTACATTTCAAGAATCTCAGCACCGAGAACAAAATTGTTGGGGGTGTTCCCAAGGGAGGCAAATCTCTTCTGCGGGCTAAACCGAACAGAAAGCATTTCGACTGGACATCGACAATCAGAACTGCACTGTGAGGTAGGGCCAAGGTACTCAAACATTCCGAATTATTTCACAAATTGTTTTGAAACATTCCGAACTATTGGAAATTGCGGTTCCTCACTGGGCTAAGACTAGCGAGGAATAGATTTTAAAAGAGGAATATATAGAACTCAGATGATCTTGTTGGAATGTGTTGTTTTAAATTTCTATCTGCAAATCTGTTGCTGAGTTCACTGAGAGAATCTGGAATCCTCTTGACTCCTCTGACGACTTGGATGACTTGGACAACTTGGACGAAGCCGGCACCCCCGCCTCTGGAAGACTTCCTGCAATTCTTTTCAGTTTCACAACACGATTTTGTGGCATCACCTCGTTTCATCACTTCGTTTCAGTTCGTTTTCTCAGGTCTTCCATATTGTCGTCCGATGTCGTCCGATGTCCTCTATATAGTCCGTGAACTCCGTGAATCGACAAAACTATGAATATTGACAAACAGTCTCATTGTTGGTCTGTGAGTCTATGAAGTTCATGTTGGACACAATACATGTGGACTTGGCTGAAAGCCCACAGCACATCACCGCAATCTGATTCGACTTTACATCATTTCGTTCTTTGGCGGTTCCTGCAAGGTGTTGACGATGTCTGCAAACACCTGGCTGAGATGTGACACTGGAAACATCCGCATCTGATCAAAGTTGTGGAAGAGACAGCGGAAGCAGTCGAAGCAGTCGAAGTGGTGGGCGCGGCTGAAAAGTTTCACTAAAAGGACCCTAAAATCCCTAAAGTAGGCAAACACCGCAAGAAGAGATGAGATCCATTGAAATCCTTGGATGAATGGCCGGATGAATAGCCGGTGAATTGCATGGACTTGACATCGACACGAAAAGCAATGAAAGGTCCTAGGTCTGAGAGACTGTGAGACTGGAGAAGTTCCAGCGCACAGGGTCGTTGTGGAAGATTTGACAACAACAATTCCGTGATGGGAAATTCGGGTCGATTGCCTGACCCAGGAAATTCAATATCTCATCAAGAAATTCAACGCTTCTTGTTGAACAAGCAGCCAGGAAAGACTCCCCAAGGCTTTGAGAACAAAGGTCTACACTGCACACCTACACCAAGCATCAGTAAGCATCACCCAGCAACAGTTTAACAAACGAAGCCAGGCCAGCGATTGATGACTTCGTGATGGCAGATGCCCTGCAAAGTGATCGCCAGGATCATCCGGGATCTCCCGATTTTCTTTCCAAAAGCTATTCTTATCTTTAGGACCATGTTCAGTCTGAAATTGTTTTTCCTTTTTGTTCTTTTGTTCAGCATTCTTAGCCTTTTTCTGTGCCCTTTTGGCTTCGGTCCAGTATGCATGTCCGTTATGCAGGTTCCAGCATGTCCCAGCATGTCCCAGAATGTCCCAGCATCCCAATCTGAGGGGTGGGCTGTGGACCCCTGCCAAATCTGCGGTGATGCTCCTAAAGAGGCTAATTCCGCCGAATTTTCCTCACTCATTCCCTGTGAGAACCAAAAGAATCGGGAAAACAACACAAAAACATACAGAATATATGTCTATGTGCATGTTTATGCAGAAATGATTTGTTATATACATGTGTGTATGTATGTATGTATGTATGTATGTATGCATGCATGCATGCATGCATGCATGTATGTATGTATGTATGTATGCTATGCAATGTAATGCAACACAATGCAATGCAATGCAATGCAATGCAATGCAATGCAATGCAATGCAATGCAATGCAATGCAATGCAATGCAATGCAATGCAATGCATATGCAATGTATGTATGGTGCGTAGAATTCTAAGATTCTAGAATTTTCGAGAGAATCCGTTATAGTGAAAGGTATTCGGTGTGGAACTTCACCAACTTTCACAAAGTTTCAGGAAGTTGGGAAGCGATGTGAAGGGAAAAGCGGTCCTGAGGTCCTCTGGGGCTGTCCATAGTGTAGGCTGATGGACCACTATGAGCTGGAGGTCTGACAGCGACAACGAGTTCTACAGAATCTCTGCCATTTTTACGTCCATCCGCTGTGGTTATTTTGAGTCATTCTGAATCATTCTGAGTCATTCTTGAAGACTTCAGAGAATTCTTTCTGCGAAACATATACGTGCCGTGGTCACAACACGGTATACGTGATATCTGATATGGTCGTGAATACCACAATTGGAATCAGTACAATGGATATATTAATATGTATTAACTCTTTTGTTTACAATCCCCCAATGTGGGCACTTCATGTTTTGGCACCGGGAATCCGGTGTGAAGTTTTTGCATGTCATTGTTGGCACGCCCTCACTGGACGCCTCTTCTCGGCGGTAGGAGATGGTGCATCGTCTACCTCCCGGACCAACCGCCTCAAGGCATACCCGACCGCTTCCATGTGCCACAGTCAGCCACAGTCAGCCGCATATGTTTTCTGTCACTTTCATGTGTTTTCATATGTTTTCACATGCTTTCATGATCTTCCATGTTGTGTTCGGATTGTTTCGGGTTCACCAGATTTCACAGATCTATTCATTGTCCACAATGGTGCATTTTGAATCGGATTTTCACCTGATCATCCTCACCCTGGAGAAAGTACAGCAATGAAACGAAAGTGTTCGAACTGAGAATTTTTCATGTCAAGCAGTGTACTAGCTGTAATTTCCAGTTTCGGCATGGGCACCTGGGGGACACTTCTCCATCTGCGTCCCAGGCTTTGCTTTTCACATCCCAGACGCGTTGCCTCACATTTTCGGTACATTGTCACGTACATTGTCACTATTGGAACATTGTGTGATACCGTGAACCCGGTATTGTGTTCAAATATGTTCAAATATGTTTAGATTACGTATAATTACATCACATTATCATATTTCTTTCACATCATGTCACATCTTTGCAGATCATGTTCAAGAAAGAATCCAAGAAATGTTTGGTTTGATGGGCCACACCTTACCCAAAATGCTAATGTTGCTCAGGGTCTACACGTACAAGTTTGACAAATTTATTGATATCAAAGAAGAATGAGTTCACCTCCTTCTGATTCCGTGATGGACACATGTTGTTGGATGTTGTGGGTCAGTTTTTCGCCTTCTCGCTGATTCACGGACAGAGGTGGCTGAGGCCCTCACACAATCAAATCGAAAAGAGAATCATTTTCAACCTAGGCCGAAGATCGGTCGAAGATGGTCGAAGCATCAGGGTCGAAGCACGTCGAAGCACACAAGATGCAGTTGCAAAAGGATTCAAGGATAGCCAAACAAATTTCTCTCAACTTTTGGGAGTGCGTGGCATGTGTATGTGTGTGTGTGTGTGTGGCATGAAAGAATGCCGTCATGAAAGAATATATTGTACATAGACATTACGTGTTAGATATATATATTGTTGTAAATATATATATATATAAATATTGCTATATATATATATTATACTCTATGTATATATATATATATATGGCTATAATTCATTATAATTCTACATACGTGTGTGTTTGTCAATGTATATGTGCGTGTGATAGCGTCGGCCCAAATCCTACCAATAGGTGCACCGTGTGTTATCTGATGTTTGGGACTTGGGAATGCCATGTCGGTCTGTGTGATTAAGCGGCGCGCTACACTTGCGCCAGCCTTAATTGGTATGTATTGATATGTCGCCTGCGCCATGACGTGTGCAGAAAAGACCTTCAGCAAGGATATGAGTGCAGCGGGCGCGCTCGGCCCTTTTGAATTTACAAATGGCGCTCACTATGGCGTTCAGGCAGCTACGGCCCTAGTGCCTGCTACCTTGATTGAAGGGAGCGCACGTGCTGAATCAACAAAGACTGAAGTGTGGGACAACGATATCACCTGTTCGGCAGTGGGAGTCGGGTCGTCTCTTCTTGGAAAATCGGTTTAAGCATTTTGCAGACGCGCACGCCGATATCTGCATCTCAAACTTGTGGATTGTTGGCTTGTCTTAGGCCCTTCGTAGGTAGTGCTGCCTTGAAAGCGGCGCAGGGAATCCTTCACACAGTTCAACGGCTTCAGGCTACAGCGGCAAAGCACAGCTTCCTTCCATGCGTGGAACAGACACAGTGAGGGACCGATAGCTTGAGGGTCCGATAGTGGAATCCGGCCACCGTTTCCTCCAATCGAAGTTTTGATTCGGTTCGAATTTTGTGCGCCAGTGCCTTCCGAGTGCCTTCCCGTACTTTGTGCGGTTGTAGTGTTTGGTTCGGCCGACAAGCGGCCTTGCCGGCAGTTAATGCACCCTGGTGCATGGAAGCTGGCAGACAGTCGATGGGTTGGGGGGGCGCAGCCATGGCCTGGCATGGTTGCGCGGGAATCATTTTTCATTCACTCGCTAGTAGTCTCTCTCGACTGTGCGAACTTGCATCTATGTTACAAAAAAGGGGGGTCATTCCAACCAGCTAAGATTGTACAGGTTGGTAGTCTGGAAGGAAATTCCCCGAAAAATTGGAGTTGCCTTTCTCGTGCAAGGCCATTGCACAGCTGCGCGCCTCTACGCTCAGAGAACTCCATTCTATACAGTTGGTTCCTTCAAAATCTATGCGTGATTTCAGCGCCAGAATGACGAGCGTATCATTGCTTCATTCAAACCTGGAGGATATTCTTTGGCTGCGGACGTTCTGCACGTTCGAGTCTGCTCGTCGTAGCCAGATAGAATGCGGCTGGGCCGAGTTGCCCCAGGAATGCAGAATTGGTGCAAGTAGGTCTCGATGCCAGGCAAGCCAATACCACGCAAAATCGTTGGTTTCACACAATCAGCGCCGTAACGCCACTGCTCCACATAAACCTCCTCTGCATGAGGACACCGCATCACAATATTCTTGTGTAGATCAGTCCTCCAGATTGATGCATAATTGGGGTCCTCAGGGATAGCTGGATGCTCCATCAAAGATCCTCCTCCTCCAAGAAGAACACGAAGTTCAATCCCAATACTATGCAACATCAGGTGTGAGCCCATTCCAAGTTGCCGTAGCTCACGCATAGACAAACCAGGAACGCCCCAAGATAAGGCACATGATCGCAAAGGACGGGGTCCTCGGCCAAAAAGGTTTTCACATATGATGTGCCGTGCAGCTGTCCAAGTCTCACACGGTGGTGTTGGCCACTATCAGCAAGTCCAATCAATAAGGAAAAACTTTTGCCAGAGGAAAGATCCCCAAGCGAGGAGTCAATAGCAGTATCGACGGAAATTGGTAACACGTCAAAATCGGGCAAATATACCGATGCAAGCTTCTTGACCAAATCATGGCAGTCATTAGATCTGCGACGACCAGAAAACAAATGGAGCACAAGTAAAGTCGGTCTGGAACCAAGACCTACAATCACTGGAACCCCAGTTTGAACCGGCCACTGCGAAACTTCACGTGCAAGATTCTGCAAATGAACACGCTGGTCAAAGAAGCACCGAGACAAAGGCTCAAGGTCGTGTTGCAATCTGGTATCTGAAATAGGGTCTGGGGAGAGAATATCAGAGACAACTGGTGCTTCAAGACGTTCACAGGTGTCAAATTGCATGATCAGCTCCCATAATGGAAAGCAGGCACACAATTCCTCAAATGCACGCTCAAGGCCGGACTGCAAATCAGCAGACTCCACTGTCTCAATAAGATCAGGAAGACGATCACGGCCCCATTGCAAAAACGCCCATGTCACAACTGAATTAGGATCAGCCTCAGCGCGGGAATCAACCTGATAAACACTGGCTGCGGTTGTCTACGTGATGGCCACGGCGAGTGTTGCAACCTGGATCTTCCAGGCCTGATGTGCGTTTGACTTTGGCGCTCCGCCAGAGATGAGGTAACCCACGCAAGAGTTTTGTTGGTGGCTGCTACAGACGTGGGCTGCAACGGCAACCCGTCCTACGGCGGGAATTTTGGTAGCGCTTGGCCCAGCTTTTTGATGCAGGTGAGCTTCGGCACTTGCCAGCAACTGGCGAAGCACTTCCTTGGCATGGCTAGCTGCGCGCACTTGGCGGCCGCTCTTCTTCAGGCCATCTACCGCGACTGCCTCTTTGCCTCGGTCGTGCTGTCCTCCCACTGGCTACGCATTGTTCACTTCAATACGTGATGGGCGAGGGCCTGTCACCGAATTGAATGCAGATGGTGCTCGACCATCATTGTATGATTGCTTGCCAGAAGAGCAGCAACTTCATTGGCGATGTCAATCGACACTTCGTGCAGCATGTTGGTGGCGAAGTTCTTCTTCGATTTTTTTTGTTGGGCGCCCTGCGCCTGGAACACTGCCTCCAGCCATTCATTTCGGTGAGCCCAGGCTGTGGCAGAGCAACAAACACGCGCACGCACAGTCGCTGGCTGCCTTCTTTGAGGTGTGTCCACCAGGCCTTAGGTTCATTTTATAAAGAAATTTAAAGTATAAACATGATGCTTAAACAAGCATTGGGGAATTGGGTTTATCTGCCATCAAGTTCCACCAAGTTCCACCAAGTTCCATCATGGATCCGACCGGATCCATTCCCTCTTACAGTTTGGCTGCGATGACCTGGCGACCTGCCCTTGCGTAATGAGTGAGATCTATATGGAGTTGCAGAATCCCTTGGCCCTGGCCAAGGCGGCCTGCGAAGTTCAATCTAAATGTGGTGAATGTATTTGCACAAGCTAAAGGGCTCAAACGCATTTACATTCACCCTAAATGGGCCCGTAGTAAACTCTGCCAAGAAGGAACGCAGACTCAGATAGACTCAGATAGACTCAGATACATGCAAATTATCTGAAAACCATTGAAAACTAAGCAATTTTGCTGCACCCAGGCTGCAACACTAGCCAATCACAAGAGCGGGCAGTCTCTCGGGCTCTCGTGCTGAGACCATCACAGTAGAAGAGACAACGTCATAGTAAGCTAGGAAGTCTGCGAATGAGACCATGCCTCGCTACAAGATTGGCATAAAAATGCATATACCATTTTCAACACTTGACAAACCAGCGCATCATCCAGCATCTGAACAAGAAAAAAACAAGTGAGCTTTGATATCGGGAATATATTCTCGTTCATATTTCTGTCATGTTATTTCTCTGTTTTCCCCTCAGCCACCGGCCATTCTCACATCCCCCAAGCACATGTGCGAGCTGACTAAAGGTGTCCAAGAATCTGGCATGCCATGCCGACACCAGACTCAAAGAGAGGATGCCACAAAGTGGTAAAAGTCTATAGACAGTTTAAACTTTAATAAACAATTCTTTGAAAATCCACTTGGAATTCTGAAAATGCAAATGTTCGTGTTCTCCGTGTTCTCCAATTCGGTGTATGGCTTGGCTTCGATCGACTTATGCCATACAACCTGCACCCGCACAACTCGCTTCAACTCGCTTCAAGTGGTCGGTAGCCGGTTCAACTCGGTTCAACTCGGTTCAAGTGTCGCCAGGGGTTCTCCGCGAGGACGTAGCCTGGCTCCAGCTGGCCACGGACCACCAAGGGATGTGCCTGCCAAGTCGACCCGAAATCTGCGGAATGATCCGTGCTATTTCGGCATGCCATGTCGAACATGTCAAACACGTGGAACTCGGCACAGAACTCGATTCGTCTTATCTAATCCTCCTTTCATATCATTTATTTATATCATTTTATTTCTCATTTCCTCCATTGCCTTGCCTTCAGAACCATCTTCGCTCGTCTTTGTTCCTTCTTAAAGACACAGGTGTTTTTGCCTTTGCACGGCCTCCAGTCAACTTGGTTCCTTGCCAATGCTTCGGCAAGATGGCTTGGAGAGCTAGAGATAAAATCAGATAAAACGTGATTTCGAACGGTCGGACACCGCGCACCTGGGCCATAAAGTGCTCCTTCAGCTTGCTGGGGCTCACCTCGTGGAAACGTTGATGAATTGTCCGAATTGATGAAAAATTGATAAAACATGTCGTCAATTTTGAAAAGTTGAATGATTTTGAACGGTTCCCCAAGACAAAAAGAGACCAAACACCTTCCATAGACCTATGCACCAAGACTTTGAGAGTGGACGATACAGACTTCAGCCTTGCAGGCCCTTACACCAAGTTTCAATCTGAAATCAAATGAAGCATGGGCTTGCCCGGCTTACCATAGTTTCATATAGTTTGGATATGTTTCACTGATTTGCGATGTGTCAACATATGTCAACATGTGCATTTTCATCGTTCTCTTGCCACGAATGCTTCAGGCTTTGAGGTAAGGCTGCAGCCACAGATTGGTCATCTTGTGGGTTGCCTGCTCAGTGCATGGTACAAGAAGATGGAAAAAGCATAAATGCAATCAGCGGGAAACAACTGCGAGTACTGAGTGGTACTGAGTGGTGCTTATTGCCCAGGGTTTTTGAAAGCTACTGAATGGCTATAACGAACACAGGATGTTCATGGATTTTCTGCAGTATCCCGTCATTCGGCCGAATTCTCACCCTGTTTGCCTTTGCTTGGTATGCCCTTGCAGGTGCCACGTATCCGACGTATCCGACGTATCCAACGTATCCTTCAAAACATTGAAGTCGTATGACAAGTCGCCGAATCACATGGGTCGCATGACGCGCGTCGTGGCGTCGCGTATCATAAAGGGTGTGTCGTATGACTGTCATGGTGTGTCACACGACATGGTGTCACTGCCAAGGACTAGAGAGGATGTTCAAAGGATTTGAAGGGCCATACTGGTACTCCATCTGCAAAACTGGATCACTATGACTTGACATGATTGAAATCGTGCATGCACTGTTGTCATGTTTGATCGTTAGAAAATGTCGGAAACCTGTGTGTATATATATATATATATACATGTGGATATTTATATCTGTATAATTATTACATATGGATATATATGGGTTTAATCCCTTGGAGAAGAGACTTGACAAAATATGGTCCAAAATGTGTCGCAAAAGAGAGCTGCAATTGCACAGATTGGTCCGTTGAAAGAAAACGAAGAAGACAAAGAGAAAAGAAATGGCCCAAATGGCGCACAGTTCTGCAGATTTGGTGGCTACAGTGTGCAGCTACCATGCGGTCAACATGCCCCAGATGTGTCCCGACTCCCGGTGACGTCGCGTGCCTCCAACCGCTGAAAAGGCCCTCTCCACCAAAGAACGCCTTGCCGACGACATCTCCTGTGAAAACTGTCGTGAGATGTCGTGGTGTGACTCAAGGGTGACAGAAAATGACACAAAGACATATCACACTTCATTTCACGTTGCATCATGATCATATCACACATCTGCGTGTGAACATTCACTTTTAAGCTGACGCTGTCAAAGACAATGTGATTTGTAGTGTGGAACAGGCCAGAAAGGTCCAAAGAGAAGTGATTGACGTGAGTCCTACACAATTCTGGAAGGCACACGAAATGTGCAAGAACAAGAAGTGATGATTAGTGATGATCATGATTCAGAAAAAGGTACAAGTGAATTCACCACTCTGGCAAACATCGTTGCTGTTCAAGCAGTTGACCCAGTTGAGCCAGTTCCAGTTGACCTCTTGTTGAACGTTTGACCCGTTTGACCCGTTTGACCCGTTTGACCCGTTTGACCCGTTTGACCCGTTTGACCCGTTTGACCCGTCCCCATGGAGCAGTTTGAGGAACGTCGGCAGGTGAATTTTTCCTTTGGTCTCAGCGCAGGCATCGAAGATCGAGACCTGTGCATTGCGATGCATGGCGTGTCTGCAAGAACCGGCACAGAATTGGGCATTGCGGGTTGTGGCGGTCGTGGCGGTTGTGGTGTGCGTTGTGACAGACAGTGACAGACCATGACTGTGACACCTCCGTCAATTTGTCAAATGCAACGCGCATTCACAGTGATATGGAAATGTACAGATCAAAGTCATGCCAACATATGTCAACAAGGTTTCAAAGATCTGATGGGCACAAGATTTCAAGCAAATCAAGTCTTGTCAACGCAAACTGCACATGGAATTTCAATTGCGACGGCAAATTGAAAGTCATGTTCGTAAACTTGGCGAGATTTCACTTAGCTGCAACGGTTTGACACTTGTGGACGTTGCGGACTTGGCACAGTCCGTGGCAAACGAAAGCATGTGAAACCACATGGCGGAAACAGTTTGCGGTTCTTTGTGAAGCTACCCGTTTACGGGACGGTGTGTCCGCCATAAGCTGGCTGAAATTCACTTTCCGGTGAGCTGGTCCACAGCCGGATCATCTTTTCTGGGCAAGCTAAGAAGCCCAGGTCGGATATTCAAAGTGTAGTAGGTGTAGATGTTCAACACTTGGTGTTCTACACCAAGTGGTACCAGGAGTTCTGTGCGACCAGCTCCAGTGGATGAGGCATGAGGCCGTACTGGCCAAGGACATCTGGAGTCATTTGGCTAAGCCATTTGGGGGCACCTGTGAGAGAACCAGCTGTACGACCTGGCGCAGCTCCTGATCCACAGCAGATACGACGCCGAGACCATGCCGATACCACTGATACCACGCTGAAATGGCATCCTGATGCATCCTGGCCACTGCCAATCGCATCAATCCCATCGCGCGTACCCCGGCACGCTGCCAAGTTGCACTTGGCAATGTCCAGTGATCAGCCCTGTCCGTCCTGTCCTGGTTGTAAAATTGTCCATAATCTCGTAGGCAAACTTGTCTCGTGCCAAGACCTGCGGCACATCTTGACCTCACCATGCGTCACCTTTCTCTGTCTTAACCATTGCTGTGCTCCATGTTGTTGCCGTGGCGGGCCAGCTGCTCTGGCTCGTCGAGGGGACCGACAGGTAATTGGATGTAGTTGATGCAGGCTTGGAACCTCTCATGGCTGCTCTCTGCATACTTACACACAATTCACTCAGTCTCTTGGATCATTCGAAGGTATTGTCAAACATGCCAAGACTCTGGAACACAAGCTCCTTGACCAACTCCATCAGCATGTAGAATGTGTGTTTCATTTACTCGACAATCTTACACCTTTTAATTGAAATAGTGTTTTTCAATCTGCCTGATGAATTCTGACTCTGCGATGCTGTTTTGCTGGCGGTCTTCGTCTTCATTTTGTAGATAGTGTCTTGTCTTGTGCCATTTCCCACAAAAACAACTGAGAAAGTGTATGAAAGTGTATGTTGCTCTCTATGACTTTGGATCTTGAATGCCATAGAATGCCAGGCTTGTGATGCTAACAATCTGCTAATACGTAGCACAAACGCAAAGCTTTGCAAATGTTCGATCAAATCTTTGATCTGAAACTCCCTTGCCTCACCGAAATTCTGTGGTTCATCGTGTTTCACCATGGTTTTGAAGAACAAGGGCCAGGCTGTCCCCAGGCCTCTTCTGCTTCCCGGAAAGTTAGGCCAGCTTTGCGACAAGCTTGGCGAAATTCGTACCTCCGACTCACGTTGCATTTCACGTTGCAAAACCATTCAATGGGACCGTAATATCACAATCAGACACAGCTACCAAAGAAATTCAACAAATACTGATTCTCTAGTTCCGCTGTCTACCGCTCACCGATGTCCATTGTCTTGGTTTTCCTCCTTTTAACATTTCGAACACTTGGGCATTGTGGCCGCAACCTATCTCCGTATTCTCCGTCTGTCTTGATTTGTCGTGACATCGTGACACATTTCGCTTTGCAAGCTTCGCACATATCGAGCTGATCATCAACATCGTCATCCGCAGAATAGAAGTGCTGAACGATGTCCACAGCCGTTCGAAGGCCTTTCCTCACAACATGCAGTGCTCGGCGCAGTGCTGAGCGTAGTGCTCTGGGTCAACATCAGCATCAACATGCATTAAATTCGAATTCTCTGACAGCAATCCAGACGGGGTGTAGGCAAACTGCACAACGACAGGCATTGGAGTTTCTTTGGGGAACATGTTGGCAATTCTGCACGTTCATAAATTGGAGCAATGAATCGTATGACCAAACAAAGGAGATGCAGTCGAGGCTGCGGAGGAAACAGGATTTGCTCTGTTTGGCATGTCTTGGCCTTGCAATCAGTTGCCGAGTTCTTCGTAAAACCTTGGACAGATTCAGGAAGAAAAACCAGTTGAAAAAAAAAATGGTTGTTTGTCTGTAACGTTGGTATCATATCCAAACATTTCCATCAACGATCTGGGTTCTTCGTGTCATTGTTACCCTTTTGTTCTTCCATCACCCTCCGTGTCCGTATTAAACAACAATACCTTCATGTTATAAAATCATCGTTGATGTTTGCATGATATTCAGTAAACTTTTCATTAAATAAGTTTCAAAGAGAACTCCGATCTACGGATAAAATTAAATCAGTTCAGCCTCCAATAGCGTAGAGTAGACAAGAGGAGCCTAGAGTAGAGCGGAGCGGAGTGGAAAATGGATAGAATGGAGTAGAGCAGAGATGAACGGAGTGGAAAAGAGTAGAAAAGAGAAGAGAGATGTAGAGAGATGCAGAGAGATGTCGAGAGATGTGGAGAGATGCAGGGAGATGTAGAGAGATGTAGAAAGATGTAGAGAGATGTAGAGAGATGCAGAGAGATGCAGAGAGATGCAGAGAGATGGAGAGAGATGGAGAGAGATGGAGAGAGATGGAGAGATGGAGAGAGATGTAGAGAGATGTAAAAAGATGTAAAGAGATGTAGGGAGATGTAGAGAGATGTAGAGAGATGTAGAGAGATGTAGAGAGATGCACAGAGATGCACAGAGATGTAGAGAGATGTAGAGAGATGTAGAGAGATGCAGAGAGATGCAGAGAGATGCAGAGAGATGGAGAGAGATGTAGAGAGATGGAGAGAGATGGAGAGATGGAGAGAGATGTAGAGAGATGTAAAAAGATGTAGAGAGATGTAGGGAGATGTAGAGAGATGTAGAGAGATGTAGAGAGATGTAGAGAGATGCACAGAGATGCAGAGAGATGTAGAGAGATGTAGGGAGATGTAGGGAGATGTAGAGATGTGGAGAGATGTAGAGAGATGTTGAAAGATGTAGAAACATAAAGAGATATGCAAAAAGATGTAGAGAGATGTAGAAAGAAGTAGAGAGATGTAGAGAGATGTAGAGAGATGTAGAGAGATGTAGAGAGATGTAGAGAGATGTGGAGAAATGTAGAGAGATGTGGAGAGATGTAGAGAGATGAAGAGAGATGTAGAGAGATGTAGAGAGATCTAGAGAGATGTAGATGTAGAGAGATGTAGAGAGATGTAGAGAGATGTAGAGAGATGCAGAGAGATGGAGAGATGGAGACAGATGTAGAGAGATGTAGAAAGATCTAAAAAGATGCAGAGAGATGTAGAGAGATGTAGAGAGATGTAGGGAGATGTAGGGAGATGTAGGGAGATGTAGAGAGATGTAGAAAGATGTAGAGAGATGTAGAGAGATGTAGAGAGATGTAGAGAGATGTAGAGAGACGTAAAAAGATGTAGAGAGATGTAGGAAGATGTAGAGAGATGTAGAGAGAGATGTAGAAAGATGTGAAGCGATGCAGAGAGATGCAGAAAGATGTAGAGAGATGTAGAAAGATGTAGAGAGATGCAGAAAGATGTAGAGAGATGCAGAAAGATGTAGAGAGATGTAGAGAGGATTAGCGGCCAGGCGTGCGTGCGCGGCAGGCAGTCGAAGGAGGCAGTGCCGCGCCGTTAGCACCATCAAGAAACCCACGCAGTGATGTGGGGAAAAGCAATTGAACCACTCACATACGCGGACGGATGCGAACCGATGCCTGGGTTGCCCACATCCTCAACTTTGGTCACCGACTCCACTTTGTGGTGGGTAATTGATGCCGGCAATGTGTTGGTCTGCAACCCACCCAACAGAACCCATTTCCATCAGCACTTCATGCTGTCACACAGCTACTACCCATTTCTTCTCCTAGCGTTTTTTCTTCACATACTGGCGGGTGAATTCAAGTTCCATTGCTGCTGGGTCTACATAGTTTGGTGAATTCGAGTTTCGAGTTCCCCCTTGTTTGTACCGAATGTTGTCCATGAATGTCAACGATTCAACACTGCTGTTTTGACATTTATTCTCCGTGTCAATGATTGATTGAAACCTATGATTGAAACTCAACATATTTCAACACGCTTCAGTTTCTGGTCTAATCGCCCGAAGCACGGCCTGCCAGTGGTGGAGTCCTGTGCGAAGATTGTTGCCTGGAACAGCAGCAGCCGTTCAACAGCCCAGTCAGCCTTTGTAAACAGCGCAACACAACGAGTAACACAACACAATCAACACAATCAACAAACACTAAACAGCCATCAATTGCCATCAATTGCACAATACCAAGACCGGATAGTAGAAACTCTGAGGCTATTTCTCCCTGATGTTTTCTGGGGCAAGTCGGCCAAGTGACATACGTTCACAGGTCTCCTGAGTCTCTGACACAGGTCTCTTGTTTTGTATGTTCAACTCTGTACAAACTAAAAACATCTAAAAACAAAGGCGCACCACATGTCGGCCCAATGCCGTGATCACAATTCAATCAATTCACCTAACCTTCGCCTTCACTTCGCCTTGGCTTCGCCTTCGCTTCGCCTTCGCTTCGCCTTCGCTTCGCCTTCGCTTCGCCTCCTTCGCTTCGCCTTCGCTTCGCCTTTGCTTCGCCTTCGCTTCGCCTTCGCTTCGCCTTCTTCTGCGCTGCACAACTTGCTCAGCGAATATCTACGAATATCGGCTGCATTGACTGCATCGATTGCATCGACATCGAGCTGCATCGATGCCACGCCGACGCCATGCCATGATTTCATCATGCCACTTGAAGATACTGAAAAAGGTCACGGTAAAGATCTTAATCATACCTTATTGTAATCTCAAAGGCTTTAATATGCTCTTTAAATATGCTTTAATAAGGTCACAATAAGGTCACAGGAGTTGCACAGCACGAGTTCCGTGTTGCCAACGTGGTGCCACTGTGGTGCCACTGTGCACCGTCGGAACAGACGCTTTCTCAACAGACGAATCAGACACGACTCGCAGCAGACACGAATCTTAACCGAGTTTCTCACTTCAGACTTCTACCGACTGCAACCGATTGCAATCGACTGCCACTGACGGCAACCCGTAGGAAATGACCTTCACGAATCTTCACGATATGTCACAGGAAAAGGTCACGATATGTCACGCTTTCCTGCACTCCAGCACTATTGAAGATTTGACCCGAAGTCGATGCAGATGTCCAGTTTTTGCAGCTTTAATTGCAAAAGGGACGTTGAAATCCATCTAAAGGGATTCCAACAAAGCTATGTAGTGTGACAAAGATTTTTCTCAGTGCAGCTTGCATATCAAGGTTTCTGTTGCTTCTGGTGCCAGGGGTTTGTGCACAGAGCAATCTGGTGGAGAATAAAGATCAAAGATGGTATAAGTCGGTATAAGATAACTCAAATCACTCAGCACGATCCACTCAACAAGACCCTGTGGCGTAAATGACATTTGTCGCAGAATGCATCCGGGATTGTTGTCAATTGCTTTCTTGCGGAAAAAATCTGCACTTCTCACAAGAATGGCCAGCTTTGTATCCAAAAGGGAAGGATTCCGAAGGGAAAGATTCCTTTGATATGTTGGGCCTTGCGCCCAACGTGCGTCTGTTGTGTTTTGCCACTTGGAGGTACTCCATGCCCCTTCAATGGCAAAAATGCCATTGTCTCGAATCTGGCTTTATGGGTGGGTGAAGGCCTGTAGATTCCTTTGGAACCAACAAGGTACCCTAAATTGAACCATATTGCCTCAAACTGAAAATTTGTTCAGCATCCCCAAAAAAGAACATGTTTGGGTTGACATAGACTTTGTAGCTCTTTTTGCTAGTTTCCTTCGATTCTCAAGATAGGCCGGACTCGTTGTTGCCAGCGGACCGAAAACCGTGCTCGTACGTTTGTGTTGGGGCGGAGCGGGGTGGGGTTGGGGTGGGGTGGGGTGGGGTGGGGCAATAGCATCCTTTTTTTTAATTTTCAAACGCGCTCTCGATGCAACGTTGCAAACTTCTCTTACGTTCTTGATGCTACGATGCTAACGTCTCTAAGAACTTGCAAGTACGGTCCTAACGTCTCTTAGAACTTCTAAGTACGTTCATGATGTTACGTTGCCAATGTCTCTAAGAACTTAGAAGTATGTTCATGATGCCACGTTGCCAGCGTCTCTAATAACTTCTAAGTACGTTCATGATGCCACGTTGCCAACGTCTCTAAGAACTTCGAAGCATGCTCTGGAACTTATCTAAGAACTTCAAACTACGTTGTTGAACTTCTCTGAGAACTTCCAAGTACTTTCTTCATGCTACGTCTCCAACTTCTCTAAGAACTTCCAAGTGCTTTCTTGGTGCTATGTCTCCAACGTCTCTAAGAACTTCTAAGTATGTTCTTGACCTTTTCTAAGAACTTCAAAGTACGTTGTTGAACTTCTCTAAGAACTTCCATGTACGTTTTGCATCCTTTGCAAGGGACTCATGTAATAGCACGGTTTCGGTCTGCATGGGTTAGTATAATTTTGGGGTAGGTGACTGAAAGATTTCAGTGGAGTATGGTGAGCAATTCCGAAGTCTTTGTGTGCCAAACACAAAGATGGCATGTTGTACACCAAAATGTGGCAATGGAGATTATGAACAAATACAAGCAGCAGCTTGAGAAGACTTCGCAGATGCTGCGAAAAATTGCATGAAAAAAAAGGGTCCAAACGTCCGATCCACATGAAGCAGAAATTGATGTTGTACTGTGGCGAAAGCACAAATTAACAAAAAAACAACCAAATTGGACGTCCAAATTTAAGAACTTTGGAGTGGCAAGAATTGTTGCCTCGCTGTGGCGAAATACACATTTGTTTGGAAAAATCTATTTTCACAACCACGGTTTCCCGTCCGCCGGGTCGTTTTTGTTGGATGAAAATGACAAGAGTGTGATGACAAAAGTTTTTTGTGGTTTTCTAGGTTCAAGTATCTAAGACTCTAGATCCAAAAAGAAATAGCACATAGGATCAAAACAAGATATGAGGATAAAAGAAATCTTGGAAAGGGAGGGAAGGAAGGAAGGAAGGAAGGACGGTCTGAGGGAGGAAGGGAAGGAAGGTTAAGGTGGGCAAGGAAAGGTTTGAATTTCAAAACCAGAAGCAAAGGGTTTTTGCGAAGGGCAAAATACTGGAGAAATTTCAAGAGTTTGAGAAGTTTTAGTTCAAAATAGAAATATCGTGTGAGAGGTTCCAGTTCCCTGCTACACCATATCACATCACATGAAACGCACATGAAACGTCTACACTCCACCTGCACCACGCCAAACGTCCCAGTTTCTATCTTCAATGCTGCATGAAAGATTAGTGCGCCAAAATGTTAAGCAAATTCCTGCTTCCCACTTTCAACAACCAGCAGAGAGTGGTTTTATGTCCAACATTCCAACAACCAACGGAGAACGTTTTTGTGTCCGACATTCCAGCAATCAACTGAGATTGGTTTTGTGTCATGGTACAAAGACCATGCTAAGAGGAAACCGACAAAGTTCTTTTAAATGCTGCAAATACCATGCAAAACGAGAGGTTTCAGCTTGAACATGCTGAAAGCAAACCCGTGTTCTAGCTCCGAAAATGCAGCAGCTACGATGCCGTCGAGAGATTCAAGGTCCAAAATGCTGCAAATGCCGAGGAAATAAAGGAGCTTTCGGTTAAAAATGCTGCAAACACTGGAGCAAAAAAAATAGATCCAAAATGTTGCAAATACTGTGGAATATTGTCTTGTGATCCCGATATTTGTTTTGTTCTCCTGGGAATATGGTTTTTGATGCTGAAAATATTCCTTATCACCTTGCCAAGTCATGGCTTGGAGTACGCCCCATTCCAGAGAGGCTATGTTGAGCCAATTTTGAGTCATGTTCCTATGTTGAGGCATCAGGCCATCGACTGGAGCTGAAAAATCGCACAAGACAGGATTCGGCCCGAGTAAAGCTATCATTCTCCATCATCTAGTTCAGTTTCTATACATTCTGGTGTCCTTCTTGCGATGTTGTTGTTTCCGCATGTTCATACATCTGCCTTCACGTTTCCTTGGCAGCAACTTTGGTCAAAACTAATGGTCACCTGATCAAATGCTGATCTAGCGCTGATCATATGCTAATCACACACTCATACTACTCATACTCTGATCATGTGCCAAGCACTGTCGCTTGTACATGCCGGCCATATCCAAATCAAACATTTGAAATAGTATATGAAAGGAATGCTACGAAGAATGCTACCAAGGTCAGTATGACATTTCTATGAAAAGTCTATGAAATGTATCAATGTGCCATGAAGATATGAGAAAAACCAAAATGGTGATTTGAGGTGTGTGTGTGAGATATGAAAGAGGTCACAAGAGTGATCATACTGATATGACAAGATCATACTAATATATATATATATACACATATATATATATATACTAATATCACAAGTATTTTCGGATTCAAAGTTTGTCGATCTTTGCTCATCGTCGTTCACGGGCCTGCTCCCCCGGCGGCCGGCCGCGCTAAGGCTGCTCGCCCCTCCACTGAGGCATCGGGAGCCTTCCAAAATCCGAAATTCGTTGACAAATTGGACAATTTGTTTAATTATGTTTAATTAAAGTTTAATTGTTATGAACATATTGGCAAATCTTCGAAAGTCTTCGAAAATGCAAACAGATTTATAATGTTCATAACCATTAGAATGTAAATTTGGGACCGAAGCTTCGATACACTAAGAAGAATTCAAAGCGGAACCTGTCAAGACACACTGTTTGATACACTGAAAGAATCATAAGGCGGAGATAGCAATCAATGCGCAAGTCCTTTGAATAAGGCCATTTGAATGCCTTACAGTGCCTTACAGTTGCCTTACAGTGCCTTACTCTGCTTTACAGGCGACAAGGCACTACAAGGCACTACAAGGCAGGCACTCTGTAGCATCCCTGTGGCACCCGTGGCACAAGAGTGGCACACTCTACACTGGCAGGATATCCAAGACATACCAAGACCAGTATCAGCAGTGGCAAAACATAGCAGCACAAAGTAAGAACCCCACATCTCTTTTGGCTCTCTGCAAAATCGAAACAAGAACAAGTCAAAACTTGAAGACCAAACTGATCAAATATGATTAAATAGAGGCACCGGGGAACTGAGACGGGAACAGTACATGACAACGCCTCCGCAAACCGAGACTTGCCTTGTTGAGATCCCAAACTTTCTCTAAGACTCCACAGAATTCCTCATCGCTTTCGAAGCATCCACTGATGGACCTAAACGCGCAAGAATGACATCTGGATGACATCTCATCGAACGCTGTGTTCGGAGAACTTCCAAAGGAACCAAAGCTCAAAATGTTCGTGCGACAGTTCAACACTTTTCAACACATTCGGATCATGGAGTTCGCGCAAAAGGCAAAGGGACTCTGAGACAGAAAGCGGAAAGGAACAGGAAAGGAACACTGAAACAAAGCGGAAAAGGGATTAGGGACAGCTTGGGGCAGTTTTGGCACAGGACAACTTTTCACCACAGCCCCAGCCCAAACCTGGGGACTTGACAACTGAGTGACTGGGTTCCCGCGGCTTGTAGTAATCTTCAAACTCTTCCCATGCCACAAGATTTGTTGGATAAGAACCTGGGATCGAATTTGATCAAACAACATGCTTTATATTGTTTTCTGATGTAGGACGCTCCTACTAAACGCAAGAGTCGGATAAGTTTCCCACGTTGTCCGCGTCTGAAGCTGATGTGATCCTGGGACAATTTTTAAACAGGTTTTCCGTGTTTTCCATCTTATGAAACAGTTTTCCAATTCTCCCATTCGCGAAGGTCGGCTCCTTGAGGCTCTCTGCAAACTCCTCAAGCACCTGGCCGGACGACTGGAAATGCGGTATCCATGACAGCATTGTGCTCGGATCGTGTGCATCTTCAAAAATTGAAAAGAGGAAAACAAGACCACCAACGAACCTGAATGCAGTCACGTAAAAACACTTGTGTGAAACAACTTATTTCAACAGTCATGTACATTTTCCCCGGGTGTTGAGTGGGGTCTTGAGTGGGGAATGTAGTGTGGAGAGTGGTGATACGGAAATTGTGATGTTTAAAGTGTAGAGTGTGAACTGTATAGTTTCAAGTGTAGAGTGTGGACTGTAGAGTGTAAAGTGTCGAGTGTGGAGCGTAAAGCGTGGAGTGTAGAGTGTAAAGTCTAGAGTGTGGAGTGCAAGGTGGAAAGTGGAAAGTGTAGAGTATAAAGTGTAAAGTGTAGAATGTGGAGTGTAGAGTGGGGTTTGGAGTGCAAAGCGTGGAGTGTAAAGTGTAGTGTGTGGAGTGTAGAGTGCAGAGCGTAAAGTCTAGAGCGTGGAGTGTGGAGTGTAAAGTGTGGAGTGTGAAGTGTAATTTGCAGAGTGTGGAGAGTGGAGGGTAAAGTGTAGAGTGTACAGTGTGGAGTGTAAAGTGCAGCCTGTGGAGTGTAAAGTGTCAAGTGTAAAGTGTGGACTGCAGTGTAAAGTCTAAAGCGTAGAGTGTAAAGTGTAGAGTGTGGAGTTTAAAGTGTAGATTGTTGAGTGTAGAGTGTAAAGTGTGGAGTGCGGAGTGAAAATTGTAAAGTGTAGACTCTAGAGTGTAAAGTGTAAAGTGGAAAGTGTAGTGTGTGGAGTGCCAAGTAAAGTGCAAAGTGTAAAGTGTCGAGTGTGGAGTGTGGAGTGTAAAGTGTGGAGTGTAGAGTGTGTAGTGTGGAGTGTAAAGTGTAGAGTGTAGAGTGTGGAGTGAAAAGTACGGAGTGTAGCTTGTAAAGTGGAAAGTGTAAAGTGCGAAGTGCAAGTTGCAGAGTGTGGAGTGTAAAGTGTAAAGTGTGGAGTGCAAAGCGAAAAGTGTAGTGTTGAGTGTGGAGTGTCGGGTAAAGTGCAAAGTGTAAAGCGTAGCGTGTGGAGTATAGAGTGTGGAGTTTAAAGTCTAGAGTGTAAAGTTTAAAGTGTAGAGTGTGGAGTGTAGAGTGTCAAGTGTAGAGTGTGGAGTGTCAAGTGAAGAGTGTGGAGTGTGGAGTGTAAGTAAAGTGAAGAGGGTGGAGCGTAATGTGTAAAGTGTAGAGTGCGGAGTGCAAAGTGCCAAGTGTAAAGTGTAGAGAGCGGATTGGGGTTTTGGGATGTGGAGTGTCGGGATGTGGAGTGTCAAGTGCGTAGTGGAAAGTGCGGAATAGAGAGTGGAGAGGGTCAAGTCTACAGTGGTGAGATGCAACTGCAGCAAATACTGCGCCTGCCACACAAAAGGAGACTGTCAGAATGTCCCACGCCTGCCACACGATTTGCACGTAGTCCCCACTTGACGCAGCCGTGACAATGCGATTCGCAAACACGCAACACGACACGTCCAAAGTGCTGCACCTGCCACGCAACATGAACATCGAGGTCTCCAAAGTGCTGCGCCTGCCACAATAAATGAAGCACATCTTCTGCAAACAACGCGAAAGTATTGTGCCTGCCACACAGAACGACTTTCGACACTTTTTCAGACACGTGAGAATCTCACGAAGTGCCTTGCCTGCCACACGAAACGACCTTACAACCTCTTTGGAAACCTCCAAAAATGAGAGGTCTTGGAGCTTTCCCCATTGGCACGGCGACTTCACAAGAAACCAGCGAATCGAGACAAGACATGTTGGAAATCTGAAAACGAGCATTTCGTACGAGGCTTCCAACAATTTTCATCACATCTCAAATGATGGAATGTGACGAAGTGCCACACCTGCCACACAAAACCACGTTACGACCTCTTCGAAAGCTCCAAAACGAGCATATCTCACGAAATGCCACGCCTGCCACACAATTTGCGCGTTCTCACCACTTGACGCAGCCGTGACAATGCGATTCGCAAACAACACGCAACACGACACGTCCAAAGTGCTGCACCTGCCACGCAACATGAACATCGAGGTCTCCAAATTGCTGCGCCTGCCACAATAAATGAAGCACATCTTCTGCAAACGACGCGAAAGTATTGTGCCTGCCACACAGAACGACTTTCGTCACGTCATGCAACATGTTGGAATGTCACAAGGTGCCACGCCTGCCACACGAAACGACCGTTCGACACGTTTGAAATCTCCAAAAATGATCCCTTTTGCAGGCACGGCCATACGGCGGCCAAGCAAACCGTTGGCGGACGGTTTGCAAATGGTTATGACGGTTGGACAGCATCAAACGAACACAGCTCAACCCCCAAACCCCCAAGGTAAAACGAGAACCCTTCGCTACGCATTCGGGAAAAAGATCTTCAACAATCGAAATGAGATCCTTTGAGATTCTTTGAGGAATGTTCAAAGTACTCATGGTACTCCGACTCTGATTCTTGCACGACAGTCACGACGGATTGCCTCGCTGGCATTCCGAGCTCCAACAGAGACCTTCATTTTAAAAAAAGCAAAACGATGCAAAATGACTGACACCCCGGCTCCGGTGCAAATTGTGGATTTCACCAGTTCTTCAGACCTTTCAGAAAGCTTCCGAAAGGTTCCACTTCTTTGCCTTTCAGATCCTTTCGGATCATTCAGAGCTTTCAGATGTCTCAGCTCTGGACCTGAGGATGTCGGTTCGCATTGAAGCTTCTCAGGATCAATGTGATGTCCACCACCCCCTGCGCATTTCAAGCGACGATGATTAGAGAGTTCAGTCAGTTCAGTCAGTTCAGTCGCCCTCTTGTCGAACTTGCTCCCTTGTAACATACTGTAACTTACGGTCTTGCATTGTCATTTGCATTGTCATTGTAACAATACGGTTTTGTGATTTCTAGAAATCTGATGTCGCCCTGGAGTTGCCATCGACCTGAACCCACTTCACAACAAAAAATCTCCGAAAATGAATACGTTCGTATTGTATTCAACACATTCGTAGATTCAGAAATGGGATTCTTGGGTATATTCCGGCGCATAGTAATCAGACATGGTGAAGACACAACAAAATCATATCAAATCTCTGATGAAACCCTCGGTTGGTCGCAAAGCGGCACAAATCTCAGGGCTTAAGAAATCTGAAAATGTCTTCAGAAGTTTGAAGTCTTCTTTGGACGTTTTTGGAGGTGTTCTTTGGGACTTCAGATGACTTAAGACATGACAAAAACAGCACGTGACTTCGTGTCACGATGTGACGTTCACTTCGTCATGTGACGTGAAAGGTTTCTTCGTTCGTTCACTTCATTTCACTTCTGAAGGGTCACTTCGAAACCATGTCCGGTTTCCATGTTTTCGTTTCTTCGTTTCTTCGTTCGGTGTCCGGTGCGCCTCGGATGCCGCGTCCAGGCGGCGGAAGGCTTGGCGGATGGCGGCGCGGCGAAGCGCAGAGGGCTCCTCCTTGAGCGCCAAGAAAAACCTGAAAAGAGAACAAAACGAAACGTGTTTGTCAAAAGATAAGACTTAAGTGACAGAAGGAAGGGAAGTTTTGAAAAGAGAACACAACACCGAACTAAGTCAAGCGAACCGAGCTACGAACCGAGTCTTAAGCGAAATGAGTTTGGAGAAAATTTGGAGAAAAAGGAGGAAACAACTTGAACTCAGATGCTAGATCCACAGCAACTACATGTTGCAGAGACAAGCTGAAGTCTGGTGCAGATACTTAAAGTAACTTAAAATTAAGATGCACATTTAGGCTTAGGAAGAGTCATACCCATCTCCTTTTTCTGGCTCATGTTACAACATGTTTCAACGCTATACAACACTGCCATCTGCTTACACTCTAAGTTTCGGATTCACCAAGTGAAATCTGAAATTTGATCAGATTTGTTCAGACTAGGTGACTCCGAAGCGTTCTCTCAGCTTCCAACTCATCATAAGGCATCAGAGGCTGGCTGTGCTGCCGGAACATGTCGAAAACAGCGGCGATGTCCACCTGAGGCCGACAGGGGGAATCCGGCAGGAGCGACATGTGAAGACATGTGGATTGTTACGCGGAAAATCACTTGTGAAATCACTCACACCTCAAAAACACAGGAATAACATCAAATAACAATCATTGACAATCCACAACTTAGGATGAAAGGTGGATGAAAGGTGGATGTCAAAATATATGAAACATTCTCGAAATGCGAATGCCATCGGACGCCTCCTGACAAGGCGTGTCTTGAAAAAAGTCTTGCATCACCTCGACAGAGCGACGCGACACGAAAACTCACGACGCTGACAGTTGCAGCATGTTGCAGTGACGAAACGACGCAACGACGAATGACACTGGTGCCACTAGTAACTCCCTAACTGCGTGGTGAGACTGTTTCGACTGTTTCTATCCGTTGCAGTTGCTCAGTGTTGTTTCGACAACAACTGGTGATAACTGGTGATAACTGGATCTGAAGCCGAGAGTAGAACACCAAAGGCATCCACAAACTTGTTCATAGCTTGATCAAACAATTCGTGGAACCGTTCGTGGAACCGTTCGTGGAACCGTTCGTGGAACCCTGCGGAAGCGGGCACCATTTCGAAGGTGTCGAAGCTGATAACGCGAGCATTCTGTGGATCAGCATCACGAATTGCCTCAGGTCAGAGACAACGTGAAACAAACGTGAAACGACAGAGACTCTGTGCTTTCAAATTTGCTTTCACCTGTTACGGGTGAAAACATGTCGCGAAGATCGACATAAAAACAAGTCAACCGTGGCCAAAGGGCTACAGATGCAGAATGTCAGCGCCAAGAAAATCAAAGTGCGAGACGTGGGAGACAGAGACATGCGAGACATGCCAGACTTGAGTGAAGGATGAACGAACGCTCGAAAGCTAAGCACAGGCAACGGGTGGAAAAAAAATAGGAAATGGAAAGCAATGGGAGCAGTGCAAAGCGGGATGCAAAGGATGCTTCCGGATCACTGAAGGTGAACTGAAGGTGAACTGAAGGGAAGGGGGATGGTCCGGGATGGATGGAGATGCGGTGGAGTTGGATGGCGGGCTCAGCTGAGTGTAAGATGGAGAGAGTGGGGAGCTCGGGTGGGGTGGATGGAGTGCTGCGACCAAAGCCTTTCAAACAGTCAATACATTTTCAAGAATTGCAACGGGGCAGTACATAATTGTTTTTGGAAATGTGGTTTTGTTTTAAACGAACCATGCAAAACGTACCGCATTATTTGCATTGTTTCAGAGAATGTGGTGTTCTTTGAGGAAAACCCTATTCAAGGAACACTATGCAGACCTATTCAAATCGATACAGATCTATACCATATGCAGCATATGTGGTATGGAGATGTATGAAAGAATATTCGTGATCGTATTGTCAAATTGTGCTGTCTCTTGAAGAGCTCTGTCAAGGCCGTGTTTCGTTTGATTTCGATGGCGGCTGTGGATGCTGTAGGATTCTACCGATTACGAAAGGATACGAGTTTGGGATGTTCTTTGAAAAGAAAAATATTTAGATATTTGAAGAATAATCCTTTTCAGAAACGCAGCCCTTCTGTAAAGAAGTCGTGGTCATCACCAAAAAAGCTAAATGCTGTCTAAATCGCTTGAGCGCGTGCTTTCGGGTTTCGAAAAATAAGTTTCAAAAAGCGCTTCCCACATCTTCCCACTGGATTCCCACTCTTTCAATCTCTTTCAATCTCTTTCGTTTTTGGGGAGGGTGGCTTTACTTGGCTAAGATCTGCACAGGCAAAAACGCCATAGGGCTTGGCTCAGGTTCGTTTATGCTGATGGTTCAGGCTGATGCTGCTGTTTGCGGACATCCAATACTTACTTATGAATACTCAAGGGGAGAAATCACATTGCTCAACGCTACTCAAGACTAATGCAAGACTAATGGAGTGAATTGGGTGAAAAAAAGGTGAAAAAAAACAAAAAAAAAAAGAGCTAGTTCAAAAGGTTCAATTGAGATTCAATTGGAGTGGAAAAAAGTGGCGTCATGGAGTCAGGTGGAGCCGAGTGAAAAGCAGAACTTTGAGTCGAGTGAGTTGGGCTCCGAGGTCTTCTTTGGCTTTGAGACCGAACTATACATACATATTGACACATATATATATATATAATCATATATATGTATATTATTTTTGAAAAAAACTTGAGGCCCAGGGGGTGGTGAACGAAAGCTAAGGTTCATATGAGCTTGGAAACATCATGGGATTTGGACATGCTGAAGACAGAGTGTCTTGAGTCTG